>QLPI01002195.1:0-15952 GCA_003314275.1 Chroogomphus rutilus | reverse complement strand
GAGGGGAGGCAGCAGCAGCACTAGAAAAAGCAGCATCAGACATGAAGAAGTATTGTGACAAAGGAAGGCAAGACGTACCACAATATCAAGTAGGGGACAAGGTTTACTTGGAAGGCCTTAATGTCACCACCGACCTACCTTCAAAAAAACTAGAAGACAGACGTTATGGTCCATTCCCAATTGTGGCAAAAGTGGGAGAACGTGCCTATAAACTGCGACTACCCCCAAATTGGAAGAACATCCATCCTGTGTTTAATACTGTCCTGCTACGCCCTGCCCGAACATCCACATCCTCCATACAACAAAAGCCAACACCCCCTCCACCAGTGATGACACCAAAAGGAGTAGAGTATGAAGTGGAGGAGGTTCTAGACTCTAGAATGCGTAGAGGAGTGCTGCAGTATCTGGTGAAATGGGTTGGATACCCCAGAGAAGAGAATTCGTGGGTGCCAGGGAAGAACATGAGGAATGCAAGACGGAAAACACAAGAGTTCCACATGCGATTCCCAGCTGCACCCAGGCACATAGGCCACATCTTCCACTGACTACCCTTTCAGCCCATACCAAACCCCGGTGGTGACACAAGCAAGTCAGCACAACAAGTGCACGACAGCAAACGTGAGAGGTGCACAATGCTCTGCGGTGGTGGATGCAGCGAGTCAACGCAACGAGTGCGCGGCGGCAAATCAGCGCAACGAGTGCGTGACGGCGAGTGCGACACGTGCATGACATGCTCGGCGGTGGTGGTGGATGCGGCGAGTCAACGCAACGCAGCGAGTGCAACACCTGCGTGACATGCTCGGCGGTGGTGGTGATTCGGCGCTACGAGGGCGCGACGGCGGCAGGCGGGTGCACGTGAGGATGGTGCGAGGGCGGCGGCGGACGTGAGGATGGTGTGAGGGCAGCGGATGTAAGGATGGTGCGAGGGCGGCGGGCATGGCAGCAGGTGCGCATGAGGATGGTGCGAAGGCGGCGGGCGTGGCAGCGGGTGCGCATGAGGATGGTGCAAAGGCGGCGGGCGTGAGGATAGTGCGAAGGCGGCGGGCGTAAGGATGGTGCGAGGGCGGCGCGCATGAGGATGGTGCGAAGGCGGTGCATGTGAGGATGGTGCGAAGGTGGCGCACGTGAAGATGGTGCGAAGGCGGCAGGTGTGAGGATGGTGCGAAGGCGGCAGGCATGAGGATAGTGCGAAGGCGGTGGGTGCAAGTGCAGGTGCAGGTGTGAGGGCGGTGCACCGATGCGCAACGGCGACTACGGCACATGCACGAAGGGGTGCAGGGGCAGGTTCAGTAGTGGACGTGGCGAGTGTGGGTGGTACGACTCGACGCAGCGGTGGAGGACGCGGCCAGTCTGGGCGTAGCAAGTGTGCAACAGCAAGCGCGGCACATGCACGACGATGAGTGCGACATGTGCGCAACACGTGCGGTGGTGGTGGACGCGGCGACTCGACGCAACGAGTGCGCGACGATGAAAGGAGCGAACGCACGCAGGCGCAACAAAAATCGAATCGCCACGCACGCCGGCACGACGAAGAAACAATCTGTAAAAGAAAACTGAGTCGCTGCGCATGCCGGCGTGACGAGGAAATGACCCATAAATGTTGCGCACGCCGGCGCAACGAAAGGATGATCCATTGGCTAGCAGAGAGCTCCAGAAGGGTCCGGGTCCAGAGAGGTTGACATGCACACGGGTGCAACAAGAAAACTAACTAATCCATTTGGTGACCCCTGCCTTACCTTCTTCTCGCAAAAAGGATGCCCCACCAATCGTGCACGCCGGCACGACGGCTAGGACGAGTGCAGGGGTCGTTTACCTTCTTCTCACCACCTCTATCGGACGAGACCGCGGGTGGTAGGGATACAAGTGACACAAGTGCTTATGCCAAACAAGCGCAAGCTCTTCCAACCCAGTACTTTGGATCACCCAGTAGACAGGCAACAGTCAATGCATGCATCGTCAATGAGGACATTGACCTTAAAAGGGGGGGTAATGTCATGATTTCTCTACTCCTCTCTCTATTGCTTGTTATTGGACTCCGCTACTCCACCAGACTATATGTACAGTTCTTAGGTAATTAGTTAAAGCTCAGTCTTGAGCTGGTCAATACACCGACAGGTATCATTGCTCATTCCCTTCTTCCGCTCTCCAGTATTGAAGCTCTTGTTGTTGCTGACATTTAGACATGTCCGTTTTAACAACCGTCTTAGGTACTTGTTTCTTTGCATTATAGACACGTCCGTTTTAATAACCGTCTTAGGTTTGGAATAGCTGCACATGGAAGCTTGCCATTTCTACACTTCTTGCCCAAAATATTCTGTAAATGCATCCACAGAAGCAACAGCGCATGATGTCCTGCCAATGTGGACCTCCCATGCCAAGCTTTTTCAAAGCGCACATGCCTCTCTCAAAGGAAGTTCACCTGCTAACACAAGTGCCCTAATATCAAAAGACCAAAACACCGCAATGATTGATTTGATCCCAAGAAAGGTCTCCATCGTGATAATTCTGAGGTTCCACTTCATGAAGCCTGTATCCCCTGCAAACTTTCTAGTAGGTACAAATCGGAAATTCTCGACATATTAAAAACACACAGTCCCTTGATCAATGCAAGTCACAATCCCATGCACCAAGTGGGGTTCAGGAAGCAGACATCACACTTTGATACCTGTAACAACCCGGGTGACATGTCAATGATCAATTTTTCAGCTACTGGGACAAGTTGATTGGGGAGGGTAGTAACACAATGGGCAAGTGATATATTACCAGTAGAAAGTAGTATATTGGTAAATGCAGAATTCATCATCTCTCATTACTCACAGTCACAAACATGCACATTTAGGATAGTACTCATCCCACATTGGTTACTGTTTGGTTTCCACAGTATATAGATTGCAGAGTACAGAGTTGTGCACTTCTTTAGTTGCTCACTCTGGACTCTAGGTATTATGTTCACTATCCATTTGTTCAATATATTGAGTTGCTCACTCTGGATTCTAGTGTCTTTCATTTCAGTTACTGGGTCTAACTGCACTAAAGACAGCTTTGGACTTTCGCAGGTTATGGGTCCCGTGCCCTAGTAACTGACAAAGTAACCTCACACTTAAATCATCAAACAATCCATAATACCTTGTCTAAGACCCCTACTGTAGTGTCGCCTCACTATTTACCATACTCCATAACATGTCCACCTCAACTCCAAATTTCCCAAAAATGAATAACCGAAATTATGCTACTTGGAGGGATCAAATGGCCCCCTGGGGTCACAGGCAGGGATGGTGGAGGACTGTAAGTGGAGATGTGGTAGAAATGAGTACCACAGATGTGGATGCTTACCAGAAATAATTGGAGTGAGAGGATAAAGGAGCTGGAGGAAATTTACCTAGCCATTGAGGATGACCAAAAACATCATCTTGGCTGAGTCTTAGACAACCTTAAGAAAATGTAGGAGTGGTTGGAACATGGTAACCAATCTAAGCAGCTAGGCACCTGATTTAATGCCTACAATGACCTTTTCTCTGTGTGCAAACAAGAAAATAAAGGTCTCAAAAGCCTTATTGCCTGTGTCATTGAGAAAGTATGCACTAACAAGGATCTATGCCCCCTTGGTTTTACACTTGATGATCTCAACAATGAATTGCATTACATGGCTCTCATACATGCTCTCCCTGATTAAGACTCTGTCTTTTGTCCTCCCTCATGCTCATTGATAATCTCAACCATTACATCATACATGAAGCATTCAGAAATGAACAACTGTGAATGATGGTCAGGGGTA
This sequence comes from Chroogomphus rutilus, assembly GCA_003314275.1. Lineage (NCBI taxonomy): Eukaryota > Fungi > Basidiomycota > Agaricomycetes > Boletales > Gomphidiaceae > Chroogomphus > Chroogomphus rutilus. Next base: position 12,177 of record QLPI01002195.1, on the reverse strand, counting down.
TCACCAGATTCTAAATCCACTGTAGCATTCACTAAAAATTCCAATAACTCAACTTGTGAATTCTGTGGTGTTGAAATCTCCAAGTGCGCTGAACAAGGGTTGCAGATTAAACTGTTTGGCCTGAGCGAGGATGGTGACTCATTGCAAACAGATGGGGATATTACAAAGAAAGTGTGACTAATGTGACACAGCAACGCATGCCGGTTGAATTATTCCAACACACCTCCTTGAGCGACATCAACTCTGCATCCACCTCCTGAAAATCAAACTCCTTAACATCCATTGCAAATCCCCGAGTCCTATGATGATCCAGTGTGTGGATGGTAGGTCCACTACAAGTTCTGTTGCATGCATGTATCCAGGGTTTGATTGATAGAGTAGGATGGAAATCTTCCTGGTGAATGTGTGAAGAGATGACTAATACATCCTCCACAACTAATCCACATGAAAACAACCTCTGTCTCCTTCCACCATTCATGCCAGTAGGTACCGGTGAGTTTCAGGAGCTGAGTTGTAACAGCATGATCCAAGTTGGGAATGATGTTGACATGAAATTTTGTTTGACAAAAAAGGGTCAAACCACAAAAATTTTGTTCGACATGAAAAGTCAAACCACATAATGAGAGTTGCAATGATATCAGGAATGAGCAGTAAATTCCACGAAAGTGCAAAGACACGTAAAGGGTGCTGGCATAGGTTCGATGGTCCCTATCAGTGCATGTGGTGGTTAACCAGAGTAACCTGTGATCTGTTTGTGTTGAAATATCCAAGTGTGCTGAACAAGGGTCATAGATTAAACTGTTTGGCCTGAGCAAGGATGGTGGCTCATTGCAAACAGATGGGGATATTAGAAAGTGTGACTAATGTGACACAGCAATGCATGCCAGTCGAATTATTCCAATATGTGGGTACAAAAGGCACATGTTAGCTCAGTATAGGAAGTACAGTATAGCAAAGACTGAAGCATGCAAATGCAAATGCACTCAACCAGCAAACACTGCATCTAATCCCACAACTAACTCACCATTGACCAGCAAAAGCACAGCCCCTGTGAGGACTCTGACCCTACCAGAGTTTGCAGGGAATGCAAGTCAATGTTCCTCTCAACCCACTCCTACCTCATGGAATGCTCACCTGTGGAATGCAGACACAGGTGCCACATCTTATATTATAAAGGCAACCCCAGTGGCACCTGAGAGCTGTCACACAGTGCCTAGCAATGGGTAAATTCCTAAGTTCAGTTACCCATCTATGTACATGAAGAAAGGATACTTTACCTATAAATGGAGGAATTCCTAAGAGGAAAACCTAAAGCCCCTTGCTAGTGAGTCCTACACTCTATATACCCTGTGCCCATGTACTGCTTCTCCATCATACCCTACCCTTCCTTTGGGTCTGGCAGTATGATCTCCCGAATGTCTGTAGGCCTGATCCTGGGAGTCGAGTTCGAGATATCAGGTTGTCAGCTCAGCGTATAATGGAAAGGTTGGTCTGTCATTGAACCTTAGGGAAAGGCTTCTCAAGTTCTCCCAGCACTCAGGTTGTCAGCTGCCTTGGCAAATGTTCTCAAGTCCCCTCATCTTGCTCCCCAACCCTCTCTCCCACAGGTATGTCTCTCATTATCTGTAGGTCCCAAAGATGGTGAGGTTGTCATGCTGCTGGGCTGAGACCTTAGCTGGCTGTGTTAGCCTATTGACTGAGTAGTTGGTGCTTGGCTTAGAGAAAAGGATGGATCATCCCCTGACACATATGATGCCCCATTGATATTGGCTTTGATATTATACACCTATCCACATACCAATTCATCTTGCAGACAATACACTGGTCTGTTCAAAAGGTGTTGGAAATGCAGTGTTTAACCCAATTATATCAGGAACGGTGAGGCCTGTAGAATTCACTTAAGTACTATACATTCCCAAACTGCAGAACAATCTACTTGCAGTATTGTTAAATCCATGTGTCAGGTGCTTAATCAGATACTACTGGAAGGGTTTCCGGAGGTTTCCAAAGGATTTGGTGAGGGGGGTCGATGTTCCGAGGACATAGGTTTGGATTTGTGGACCAAAAGGTGGAGGTGCATGGGAAGCACCAGAGACTTAGGAATGGCCGGTATTTAGGTAGGTGTGACTAGTTATGTGAGTGTTTGAGGTCAAAGGGACTTAACTTATGTATTGCACCCTCCTTGATTGTCTGTCCCTAATTTCGGAAACTTGGAAAGTTAACTAGAACTGAATCGGAACTTAGGACACAGACTAAGGGTCAAGCTTCGGTTACTGATGGACTTCAGTACTGCCGAGGGGTGTTGGCGAAAGGGTTGGGCAGACTATGGCCAAGTCCTGCAGGCCAAGAGTAGTGGTGTTGGCTTCAACGTACTTGTGCATTGCACCCTACTTGCCATGCATGCCACCTATTTGCAACAGACAGATACTCGGGAGGATGCTGATGATGCCAGCCTGAGTTGAGGACTTAACAGAGGAGAAGAAGGTAGGAGGGCCTAAGCCTAGTCGATACCCAGAATGAGGAAATATGTACATGCATGTCCTACTTATATAGGTTGAGAAGCGACATGTGGAATAAGGAATGTGGGATAACAAGGTATGCAGAGCATGCGGTCATTGTCCACAACAAGTAAAATTAGAATGAAGGAATGTAAACGGGCATAGAACAATAAAGGATAGGATAATAAGAATGTGACCGAAGATAGGACAATAGGAAGTGCCCGACTATAAGACAAGGGCTGTAACCGAGGATAACACAAGGGCAGGAAGTCCCGAGGTGAGGCGGACTGAGGGGTGAGGAGTAGGCATGGGATGGGAGTGAGGAATGCGACCGATGTGTGTGTCGAGCCGAGAATAACTCGTCGAGTGACTTGTACACAGTTACTGTCAAGTGTCGGATACTGATGGACTTTGGTACTGCCGAGGGGTGTTGGCAAAAAGGTCGGGCGGACTATGGCCAAGTCCTGCAGGCCAAGAGTAGTGGTGTTGGCTTCAACATGCTCGTGCATTGCGCCCTACTTGCTGTACGTGCCACTGTATTTGCCACAGACAGATACTCGAGGGGATGCTGATGATGCCGGCTTGAGTCGAGGACTTAACAGAAGAGAAGAAGGTAGAAGGGCCTAAGCCTAGTCAATACCCAGAATGAGGAAGTATGTACATGCATGTCCTACTTATATAGGTTAAGAAGCGACATGTGGAAATAAGGAATGTGGGACAACAAGGTATGCAGAGTATGTGGTTATTGTCCACAATGAATAAAATTAGAACAAGGAATGCAAAGCAGGGATAGAACAATAAAAGACAGGATAATAGAATCGTGACTTGAGATGGGACAATAAGGAGTGGCCGAGTATAAAACAATGGGGTCATGTCCAAGGATAATACAAGGACAGGAAGTTCCGAGGTGAAACTAACCGAGGAGTGTAGATGGCGGATGTGCCGAGCCGAGACCGGCGCATCAAGTGTTATGCATGCGACACAGGCACTTGGTCGTGGATGTTGGATGATTGCTCGGTCGGCACTGCCGGCGGATGGGTCTCGGTATGTGGACTTGACAGTTACCAACAGAGTATCTTAGTCGGTACCACTGAGTTACCAGATCCTCGGTACGTGTACTTGATACTAAGTCAATATTCATACTGGCGAATGGTCCAGTCAACTGGGGGTTATATACATGTAGCTACTTCCTTGTACTATCTATTGCCAAATATAAGACAAGGGAATGAGGAAGTACAAGTGGTTAATAGAAAGGAGAAACAAGGGAGTGAGGTAAGTGGCGGTCCTGCATGTCATTTATCAAGGAGCAGAACCTTGGCCATGGACTTGTGGGGGGTTCAGGATTGTGGAACTTTGGAATGTTATAGCAGGATTGTGGATGGCGATTGTTTCAGGCTTTTACCATTGCAAAACTCCCAGGAAGGGTACAGGAGGTTGTGGGGACTAATGTGTATTTGTTGGGAGCACAGGCCATAACAAGTATTGTATTTAAGCCACCAACATGGCATTGATGTTCATATCTCTTTGTCTGACCATACTATGGTATTCTCCCTCAATGGTGGAAAACTATCTGTAGCTCCCATAAATCACAATAATTCAGGATTCCTAGCTGGATCTACCAAGATATTAATAGCATATACACACCACTCAATATCAACACTCCCAGCTGACCCTACTCTCTGGCACAATGGTTATGATGTCATAAATAAGATCATCAATGATAATCTGTAACAGGGATGCATGTTAATTTATGTACAAAGCCATATTTTATATGTGAACCATGCTTTGCTGGTAAGATAAATGCTCACCCATTTCCCACATCATCCAGTCATAGTGCTAGCCCTCTCAATCTCATACACACCAATCTCCATGGACTTTCAAAACAAAAACACACTCTGGCTACAGGTACTGGACTATATTCATTGATGACCATACCTGCTATCATGTTAAATACTTCCTGCACAACAAAGACCAAGCTCTTGAAGCTTTCAAACTATTCAAAGTAAAGTCTGAGAACCACTGGGGTCTAAAAATAAAGGCCATGATTGATGATAAGGGTAGAGAGTATATGTCAAAAGGGTTTCTCACCTTCACAGAGCAATGTGGGATCAAATGCTTACATACAGTCCAAAACCAACCCCAGCAAAATGGGATTGCTGAGTGAGTAAACCAGACTATTGGAGAGCATGTTACCATGATGCTATATGAAGCCAGACTTCTAGGTGCAGCCATTGATGCCTACATTACAGTACAAAATAAGTGTCCCACTGATTCACTGACAGAAAAGACTCCCTATGAACTCTGGCATAAATGAACACCAGACGTATCAAACCTTCAAGTCTGTGGCTTTTCAGCCTATATCTATATCTAGAAAGAAAAACACATTGGGATAAACTCACACATGCAGAAGTGCATTTTTATTAAGTACCCAGAGGGGTTTAAAGCCTGGAAATTTCACAACCCAGCTACTAAACATGTTGTGATCAGTGAACATGCTGAGTTCAATGAATGCTACTTCCCTGGTTTAAAACAAGGAACGAACCACATGTCATCCTCTCAGCACCACTCATAATGTCAGAGTGCCAGATACATATCTCAGCAATACCTGATCACAGTGACAATGACCATGAATCACATGAGGAATCATCACTCACATCTAATTCACTGTTACCCCCTACAACCTTCACATCTCCTATAACCTCACTAACACCTGCACCTACTCCATCTCTACCTCCAGATCCACCTCAGGCAGTTGCATCTCCACCGGCATACATTCTGTCATTATTGCAGAGGTGGATAGTTAATCTGTGTAAGAATGCTGGTATCCCTACAAAGTCTACACCTCTTGCTGCCTTTGGTAGATATAGTACTGCAAGATCAACTTAAAGATTTTTGAGAGATTTTTTATTACTGAAATTCTCCTGTACAAGCCATTGGCTATTTGTATGTGAGGAATCCACTTAAATGGGTCATCCTCTTCCATGTTTAAAATCTTGTGAAATCAGAGTATAGGGTATGGAACTGCAGCTTGAAAATCATTCCTTAGTATGACAAATCTCTATTGTCATCTGCAGCTTAGACTCTCTGCTTCTCCCACTAGTGCATATCATTTGTATTTCTGTCTATTTGGTTTACAATTAAATAAGCTTGGCTGTCACCTTTTTGAGACTGCCATGCTGCTTGGATAGACACCAGCCTTCAATTGTCAGTCACTGTATTCCTTACCATGTGTGGATATGTATTACATGTATGTGCTCAGGAATATACATATCTTAATACATGTAGAATCATCTTATCAATGTCTTGTTTGATAGGGGTGTCTTGCCCATTTGATATGTTGAAATCATATATTTGTTTTGGTTTAAGGAGTAGATCCCTCAATTCATACCTTCACAAGGAGCACTTTGTGGCTTAGTAGGTACATATGTGTTCCCCTCATGAATAACATTAACTGAAGTCACTGTCTCATAACCCCCTAGTACACTATTGGAAGTTATGCAAATTAACACTATGCTACAAAAATTGAAATTGGATATGTGAGATATGTGTTATTGGTTCATGGAAAATATGTAACAATATTTCAAGGCAAGGAAGATATGGAGAATAATGCATGGTGATGATACATTTAAATGAAGTTGATATTACATATGATTTCAGCACTCTAATTGATAGTCTCTCTCTCTCTCTCTCAACATGTAATGTTTGAGCTTAGTTATTACTTGTAACTTCAACCTCATGGGCAGTATGAGGCGTCATGTGGGACAAATAATCTCGCAATGCAGTATACCAAACCATCCGTCTTTGTCCGCACCCCAGTCTCGCCACGCCTGTGCAATACGGGCCAGGTCTTCCTCAGTAGCATGTCCTCCTTCCACCGTACTTCGAGCGAATGACGAGGCAACTGTTCTTTCAGCCCAGAGGTCGCTCCACCACGCGCGTTCCTCTGGAGTGCGATGGCACCACGTTCCAAAACTAGCCGTAATGCCAGCGGGGTCAATGCCAGCCTGTCGTGTCAGCTGAGTTGACGGCGGTGCGCTAAGTGTGCGAGCGCAATACAGACGGGTGGTAACCATAAGTGTAAATGGTTGTTTTTGTAGACATGTTTCTAGATAAACTATCTAGAATACTAAGTGTACTGACGGGGAGAAATAAATAAATGAAATGAGAGATGACTCGAGCGTGTGACTTGCCTCAGTCACAAGAGATTTCATTGAGTGTTACATAATGGAGTATTCTGTAAAGCTCGTTCAGGAAACCGACATGTTCAGAATGACCAAAATTATAAATATCGTGGATCATTATGAGCTTGGAAATTTTTGAACCTGGGTGGCGCAGCTTCTGCACCTGCATCTTCCTATACAATTCGAACGACCTACATCGACTCTTGGCCTTGACAGCAGTAGTCAAGGTATAATTCTTTCAATTATCCGCAACCATTGCGATTGGAAAACTTGGAATTGTGTACGACCATCAGTCCAACTGTCCAATGGCACTGTTTGGAGTGTAATGATTTCCCAATGTGAGAGAGTACCGAGAGGAGTCTTCGCTCACATCCTTAACCAGGTACGCAATTTGAATTTATCCAACATTTGACCACGTCATATGGCATGCCTATAAATTTTGAAATCAGGAGCTTTGAATCCTTGACTATAACTAGGGATGATTCTAAAATATGTGAATATTCTCAAGGTTAAATTCCGCATTGTCTCAGTTGAAATTCCGGAGAGATTATGACTGTGGATGTGGCCCATATCTGTCACCCTTGCTTGGACCCAAGCTGTTACTGGTTTGTCGCCATGATACAAGTGCAAGGGTTAAGGATGATGTTGAATTCAATCTGTCTAGCTAGGGTCTGTATGTCGTCCATTTAAATTCAAAATACAATTAAACATTCCCCGTTCCTAACGATAGGATCCTCATGAATTTTCGGGCACTTTTACTCATTTTCTCGCGCATGATAGTCTAAATGATTATGAAATACCGGAGAACTCCCGTCATACATATCGACGTAGGTGGAGCAAAAGAAATGGACCAGCAAGGGATGCGTGGGTCACTCTCGTGAGTCCGACGGGACGTCAAGCAAGGAACCCTTATGCAATAGAAACTGAGAAACTGATCGCTTTGCCGTGATGCTTCCTGACCGAGAAGTCGAGAAGTCAGCAATTTATGTTTTGTTGTCATGGCAATTAGCTAGGCCTGTACAATTCAAGAGATTGCAATGTAAGAGCTGTATTTGACTTTGACTTTTCTATTGCTTCATCATAATTACTTCTTAAACTTAATTAGACGTGTGGACCGTTATCCGAACTGGGTTATCATAACCATATGGTCATAGATAATCTCTTGTACACGGTCTATTAGCCGTTAATTTGGCCTTTTGAATTTACTGACGCCACTCAAGCTTGCTCTACTTACAGTCCTTGGTACCGTCCCGAACTTCCACTACAGTCTCGGTTATAATTCGTTGAAGGCGACGTTTTTCATGATATTCAAATCAGGTTTCCAACTTCATCACCATATGAGAGGTACAAGGACGGACGTGGACGAGCATACAACTTGCTTGGCGTAACCCTACACAGTTGCAGTTGGCGAGCAAACAGCTGTTATCAAGTACTTCGAAAAAAAAAAAAAAAAACCCCGTCAGGATAGCTTTGGAAACATGTAAATATCGAGAGGCAGGACAAGACATCCGAAAAATCAAGATCCTGCACAACAGAATGCCGAGAGGCTCAAGGCCGTCGTAGAAAAGCACAGCATGGCCAACCTCGTGCGCATCTGTGCTTTCGGTGTTGTCCGGCCACTTCCTTGATATTAATCCTTCTGGTGATTACAGGTCCAGTGTTGCTTCCAAATCGCCCAACATCCATCCTATTTCTATATATTTTTCACAGCACTTCCTTCAAGATGAAGCCGGAATTTTTTACAAACATCCCATTTCCAGGGGCATGACCTATACAACCCAAGTAAAATTGTGTTTGAACCCTTTTAACAGATATTCTTGCCTCCTTCATCCTGTCCACCACACTTCTACCCTCATCCATTTCTACAACATTGCAGCCCCATTCATGAGTCCTCGCAAAACTACAATGAATGGCCTGTCCCCCCAATGCCTGGATTCTCTACAGATGTGACAAAATTGAAATCTTGCCATCGCCAACGCCTGGCCAACCTTGTCCACGCCTGCTGCAGAACTCACTTGCCTCTCATTGTGAGGAGCCGTCACAACCTGCATCGTCATCCTCTTGTTCAAGCGCTTCCCGATTCTGTATCCTTGGTCCATCTACAAAATTGTCGAATGGTTATGACCCGATTGATGACGTGTTTTGGAGACAAGAGGCAAAGCTTGGAGAATCTGAAGTGGACCGATGATCAAGCAGGGTGGCGAATGCTTACTTAGGAGGGACACTCCTCATAAAGCCGATTTTCACCATTAGAACCCATAGAAACTAAATCCCTTGTGAGCCATCGAACTCGAAGTTAGGATTAAACTCGAAGTTGCCCAGTTCGAAGATGTTCGGGTTGTCAGTATCCATCATCATCGCATGTATGGGGGTGTTTTCAACAGGTGATTGGGTTGGGTGAAACTCTGAGCTCCATTCCAGCGGTTGTTGCGGGTGGTTTGAAACTGGCACTTGTGAATGTTCCTGTGTAAGCAGTAAATAGGAAACAGAATCCAAGAGCTGAGAATGAGAGTAAAATGAACCTGAAGGATAGTAAATTGTGAGATATCAGGAATCGCCCCTTGTATCAGCCAGAACGCATCAAATTCCTCATCATGAGTCAAATCCGAAGTCGATGGTAGAGGTTGTGGCACGTGAAGCTGCTGCTGGGGCCACTCCGACGCGAAAATCGGAGGCTGAGGTACGTGACGCTGCTGCTGCTGGGGCCACTCTGACGCGAAAAGTCGAGGTTGCGGTACGTGAATCTGCTGCTGATGGGGCCAATCCGGGGCGAACAGTGGAGGTTGCGGCACGTGAAGCTGCTGCTGATGGGACCAATCCGATGCAGAAAGTGAATGCTGTAAGCACAGTTGGCTGCGGCGCGACAAGGGGTGGGATCATGGTCTGACAATTTTACATCGTCATGTATGTTGCCTCTCGGAGTCTGCATTCGTCAAACACAGTGGAATACCAGATGCGAATGTGACACTTACCAATGTCATCTACACACCAGAAGAAGATGAAAGCGTATTGTCAGTGGAACGATTAACAGACAGGAAGGCAGAACTTACCGTTGTACGAGATCATGTCGCCCTATCGAAAGGCGGAAGAGGACACCGCGAGGTAAATGTTAGTGGCCTGAGAGTAGAAGAGTGATCGCTGAGCGGCGGAGGAATGTCGGTGGGCAGGAGATTGGCGGTAGGCTATTTAGGAAGGGTAAAAGGCGTTGTAAGATGATTGGCCGTCGGCATGGGAGTACTCATCGTGGGTGTATGATAACCACTGGTTGCTATGAACTGTGACATGTTGGCGAAACGCTGATGGGCATTCAACTCGTCGAATGTAGAGGCAGATGTACCAGACACGATATTGGAAGGGCAAGCGACAAGGAAACGCGATACCATGGTGAACAATGGAGGCAGCTGACCTGGATTTGTGCTTGTTTTACGGTCTGATTTACGCTCTTCACGTTCACGTTTCTTCGCAATGCGCTTATGTTTGATCAACTCTCCCTTTGGCCGCTCTTTATCTGCCTTTTTCTGTGGTTGGAACTGATAATCTGGGTGTGCCTCCCTGTGCTCGGCCTTTTGATATCGCTGAGCCGTTCATACTCTGCTCTCACTTCCAGGGTTTCTTCTCGCCACACTATACCAACGATCCTTGAGATGTCTGCTTGAAATGGATGGGGTTGACCAGGGGGTGGAGGTGGCAAAGGTCTCGATTTTCTGCCATCAATAAAGAATTCAGGGATTTGGAGGCCACGCCATTCGCTGTGTAGTTTTGCGAGGACTCACGAATGGTGGTGCGATGTTGTAGAAATGGATGAAGGCGGAAGTGGTGAACGGACCCAGAACGCGGGTAAAAAAATTTTAAGCCTATTTTACTTGGGTTGTGTAGGTCCATGTTTTTCGAATGGCCCCCGGAAAAGATGAGTCAGCGTGGCGCGACGCTAGGCGACTTCACTTACGCTAAAAATATTGGCCACTACTGAATAGTTGTAGCTCTGCAATACAGAGGAGCAAAAAAGCTGGCGGAAAATTCTATGGTACCTGATGGACCGTCTCCAACGAGAGGGGGATTAGAGCAAAGCGTAGACCTCAATTGAAACCAGCTTTTGTCGTGAAAAAAAAAGTCAAGGCAGATATATCCCCCAAGTTAAATTTCTTAACAAGAGTAGTAAAAAAGGAAGCTGACAGAGTGATAATTCAACTAGTGCTAGAGTGCGGATATAATAAGAAAACAGTTTTGAAGTCGAGATACCAGTAGATACATACTGTTGCCGAAAACTTTGGAGGTATATCTTACAGTAAACGTGTTAACGCAGTGAATCAAAAATTTAAAACAAAAGAAAACCTATACCTTTCAATTAGACTAGCTGCAATCATTTCTTCTTCTTAGTAGAGTTGTTACTAACTTAAAGGCACCTGGATTTTCAAAAAACCAACATAAATGACCTGACATGAGTATACCGCGAGATATATTCGAGGACTCACTTAAGACACTCGAGCAATCTGGGGGCCTAGTCATAATACGTCAAGCGAATCGTGGGAAAAATGTTATTTTTTTCGGGGTTTGCCCTGTTATTATGAGTATTACATACAATTATAATAGCTTTTGAGGCCAATCCTTCAAGTATTAAGTGTTTTCTGTGAATTCCTTATTTTTCCCTGCATATATTCAGAGCAGTATTGCATTTACTACTAGACTTCTTAATCTAACAACTACCACCCACATATCCAAGACACACCCCACTGGTGAAGCCTCACAAACCTTGCTGCTGTAAAGATCTTTATGCACTCATTGCTTCTTGCCCAAAATATTCTGTACACGCGTCCACAGAAGCAACAGCGTATGACGTCCTCCCAATGTGGACCACCCATGCCAAGCTTTTTCAAAGCGCACGCGCCTCTCTCACAGGAAGTTCACCTGCTAACACAAGCGCACTGACATCAAAAGACCAAAACACCGCAATGATAGCATCGATCCCGAGAAAGGTCTCCATCGTGTTAATTCTGAGGTTCCACTTCGTGAAGCCTGCATCCCCCGCGGCCCTACCCTTTTTAATTACTGTTCCCCTCTGGTATCCCTCAGGCAGTTTATGTCAGCAACAATGTGGGTGTACCATCGCATGTTCAAGATGCATAAAATCTACCCACTCGAGCCAGAGGATAGGAACGAAAATCCGACGGAGACCCTACAGATGATAGATTACAATGTTCCATTGGATATCACGATGTTCTAGTATTCATATCTGGAATACTTGGAAAGGAACCGTTTCGTGTTCCCAGCTGTAGCTTTGGGAATGTTGTCCCACTTGAACTTTCTTCAACAAACGGTCACTAACCTCGATCGTGTGCACACTACCCCAATTTCTCTTGCCTACCAGGTGAGTTTCATGGTTTTTTTAGCTTTTTTTATGACTTTGAAATCGATTTTATCCAATGCCCACTTAGATATCTCCTTGTGGTGAGTTCCACCAAATATCTGTCTGTTGCAGAGATATTGTGATGCTGATCATT
>QLPI01002191.1:0-14210 GCA_003314275.1 Chroogomphus rutilus | reverse complement strand
GATCTACGTTCCGAATGATCCAGACCTTCGGAGACGCATCGTTTCCCAGCACCATGACACACAAATAGCTGGGCATGCAGGAAGATGGAAAATGCTGGAACTAATCTCCAGGAACTACTGGTGGCCCCAGATGTCACGATATGTGGGACAGTATGTGAAAACCTGTGACTCATGCATATGGACCAAAATCCGGAGGCAGCCTCTGATGGGAGAATTAGAACCACTCCCCATCCCCGAAGCTCGGTGGGACATTATCAGCGTAGACTTCATAGTAGAACTGCCAGATGCCCATGGACATGATGCAGTCATGAACATAGTTGACTCAGTGAGCAAAAGGGCACACTTCCTCTCCACAAACACTACTATCACAGCATTAGGAGCCGCACGACTCTATTTGACACACGTATGGAAATTACATGGACTTCCAAAACAAGTGGTCTCGGACCGAGGTCCTCAGTTCGTCTCGGAGTTCACCCGTGAACTCTATCGACTCCTGGGTATCAAGCTCGCAGCAACAACAGCCTACCACCCACAAGGAGATGGACAGACGGAATGTGTCAACCAAGAATTAGAGCAATACCTCCGAGTCTTTGTCAACAAACGACAGGATGACTGGGACGAGCTCCTACCAATGGCCAAATTCCAGTACAATAACCACATACACTCTGCCACGCAACACACTCCCTTCATGTTAGACACAGGACGACACCCGCGGATGGGCTTTGAACCACAACAGCCAAGGTCACAAACGCAGATGGTAAATGAGTTCAAAGAGCGAATGGAGCAGTCGCTAGAGGAAGCAAAGTCGGCACTGGCAAAAGCAAAAGACGATATGGCATGATATTACAACCAACGCCGAACTCCAGCACCAGAGTACCAAGCAGGAGACCGAGTGTACCTGGATGCCTCGGACATCCGAACAAAGCAACCCTTGCAGAAACTGAGCCACCGATACTTAGGACCTTACACCATTCAACAAAAAGTGGGTAGACATGCCTATAGACTCCGACTCCCACAGTCCCTATCTCGTCTCCACCCTGTCTTCAATGTGGTCAAGCTCCTTCCAGCCCCCAAAGATCCGATCCAAGGGCGGAAGTCCGAACCACCTCTACCACCGGAACTAATAGAAGGAGAGGAACATTATGAGGTAGAAAAAGTGTTGGATAGTCGCTTGATGTGAGGAGGGCTCTACTTCTTAGTCAAATGGCAGGGGTATGGATATGAGGAAAATACATGGGTGAAGGAAGGGGTAGGGAAATGCATGGGTCAGGCCAACCCGCACGGGTCACCGGGTCGGGTGTCCTTGGGTGTGGGTGCGGGTCAAGCTGCGAGCACCCGTGACCCGGGCCCAACCCGGGGCATCAACTCCGACACGAACGCGACGAACATGTACGTGCACGCGCCGACACGAACGCGACGAATGCGTACGTGCACGCGCCGACACGAATGCGACGCCCTGAACGCGACGTACGCGCCGTGACAAACGCGACGTACACGACGAATGCGACGTACACGACAAATGCGACGTACACGACGAACGCGACATACGCAATGCCCGTACACGCATGCGCCGCCACGTACGTGATGTATGCGCACGCGCCGCTATGAACGCGACGTACGCAACGCCCGTACACACACGCACCGCCACGTACGCGACGTACGCGACATATGCGCATGCGGTACGCGACGTACGCGACATATGTGCATGCGCCGTGACGAACGCGACGTACGCGCCGCGTGCGGGTGCGGCGCGCACCTGAGACCCGTCGACCCATGGGAAAAAACCCATGGCTTGACGGGTTCGGGTCTCCCATGGGTCGGGTGTGGGTCACCCACATTTGACCCGTGGGTGACCCGTGCCATTCTCTAGGAAGGGGACATGAATGTGCCCACTAAAATTCAAGAGTTCTACCTACAACACCCAGGAGCACCTCGGAGAATCCGAACAATGGCCTTCAAATCCCTATTATTCCGTGCCACGAGGACGCAACACTCTAGAAGGGGGGGTGATGTCAGGGGACGACCTTCTCCGAAGCCTGATCCAAGTCCGAAGTACCATTTCAAAATCCGATCAACTCCGAGGCTAAAACATCCAGAAACCATCGAGTGGAGATGGGAACAATCTTGAAACATGATGACTAGAAACCCGGAGTGAATGTCCGAGCCTCGGACTTAGTACCAGGAAGTTGGCTCTACAAACTCCGATGTATTGATTTGTAACTAGTGCACAGACCACCCACATAAGGGTATAAAAGGGGCTCACCAGCAGCGGGATCCTTAGACTTTCCTCTTTGGATTCCCCCTGCTTAGGTGAGGACTCCATATGTATTTAGACAGTAGTAAAACAATTAAAACCCTTTAGATTCCCCCTGCTTAGCTCGCCTCCAAGATATACCTCGGGGCTGTAAGAGGGTTGCCCTTACACTTGGGGTGTCACTACCCCCTCTCTAGGATTCTGCTACCCCCTCTCTAGCATGCAGTCATTCCTTATGGGAGGAATAGTGGCATGGGTGTACGGGAATCGGAAAGTGCAAGGGTGCAGCAGGGTGGATGTGCGAGAATCCGGAGAGCGGATCATCCAGGAATCTCCTGAGAGCAGATCAAGCAAATCATCCAGGAATTCGGTGAGGGGACGATCCCGGATTGCCCTCTTGGGATCGTGAGACTACACGGATGAGCGGAAATGACGCGGATGCTGGCATGTGGGAGCGGACAGCACACGGACACATTGGGGTATCGGAAGTGGATACGCAAGGACGCGGACGGTCACGGGGATGGACAGGACGTGGACGCACAGGGACATGAACGGACAAATCGTCGAAGGTGTGCACGCGGAAGAGCGGGGTGGACACAAGCGGTATCGGCAATGGGCGGACTGGATATGGGAGTCGAATGCGCAGGGATGTAGCACCGATGAGACCGCATGAGGGCCGGCGACGACAATGGGCGTACTAGCGGGGACCAAGCTGCGCAACAAGAGTGGCTTATGTGGCTTTCTGGGATGCTCCCGGAACTGTCAGCGCTGGTAGGGAGCGATCACGGGGGCATCGCGTCAGGGCCACTGGGCGACACCTAAGCGCTGCCAGGAAGAACGGGGGTCTTCCTCAGCCAGTCCGGTTATTGGGGGGGCACGAGCTACAGGTGGGTATGCAGGCACCGGTACGAGAGCATCGATCGAGGGCATCACGGGGCTCCGTCACTCATGCCCACACGGTTCATCATAGAGGTCTGGGGACATGGCATATAAGGGCAACATGACTAGCGGGCCACGTGTATGCTAGGTTGTGCGCCGCTCAGGCATAGACGTCGCGCTGGGCACTAGGAATGAGCGTGGGGCCGCTTTGAGGTTGCTGCATGAGGACAAGGCTGCAGGTCAACAGCGATGGCGATGAGCGGTCGCAAGTCATCGCTTTGGGGCCCTGGATGAGCACGCGGGTGCGGACGTCCCTGGCGACGAGCGGGTCATCATATTTCACCCATCTCTGTCACAGCAAGTGACGGCGATTGTGCTGTCGAGTTGAAAACGGGCGCAAGCGGGGGTCAAGCAGCGCGACGAGTCCGGCTTATGGGATCTCCCTGGGTGTTCCCACAATCGGCGGCTGTCCGCGTGTTGGGTTGCTCGTTGATGCGCGTACGTGGCGCGTTGGGCATCAGAAATGCATGGGAAGGCTCACGTGTACGAGTGTGGATCGAGCCGAGCGGCAAACACATTTTTCACGACCTCCTGTGCTGCAGCGCATTGGAAGAGCCCATCCTATTCCGTGGCGTCGCATTCGCAGAGAGTGGGCCACGTCGGTCATAATGAAAATGGGGCATGGGGTCAGATGCAAGAGGCGGTGTAACGGCAGCATGTCCGTATGGCGGGCGGGTTGTGTAGCTGTATCGTGCATGTCCAACGGTGGGCAGAAGGTACAGGAAGGAGACCCAACGAATGGAGGCAGGATCAACTACCGGCGGGCGTGTGACGAGCGAGTCACTATGGTCATACAGCGCGAGCCATGCGACGTGGTATGCGTCGAGCCTGGATGCACGGTTGGCTCAGCTGCGTGCATGGGGCCGTCGTAGCTTGTCTGAATGCTTCCATGGTCGATGATGGCGGTCAGGCAGGAGAACCCCATGACACTCCATGGTGTCACGTTTGCAGAAAGCAAGACAATGTCGGACGTGGCGAACAGGCATGTGGAGCTGGACACGAAGAGGCGTTATGCTCCGAAGGTGCTGGTGTCGCGTCTGGGAATGTCCATGGTCAGCGATGAAGACTGGTATGCCACAGGGAGCGTGTCCGTGAGGTCCCAGATGCGATGGGTGACCGTTGTGAGTGCGGGTGCGGACGAGCTGCTCGACGAACGCGGCTTACATCACCCGTTCGGCCATTTGCAGAGTCGGCAGCAGCGCAATGTGCGTGGGATCGGCATTGATTGACCCATCCATCGTTGCGATAGTACGCACGGTGGAAACGGTGGCATGCATTGAGCCATTGAGCAGGTCGTATCAGCCGTACAGCGCAATGTGATGCATGTTGAGTGTGGACTCATGTCACCTCGGTGGGTGCTCTTCACATCAGGCAATGACACAGGAGCGGAGAGCGTTGGATCATGCTCTTCACTCAATGCGAGAGCGAGGGCGCATGCGGTAGCGACTGCGCTGGGTATTGGAAACGAGTCGGTGGCACACGTGTGCAGCACATCTTCGGCGGTGACAGGAGCAGCGCAATGGCAACCAGGGTAGTACTAATGGAGAGGATGGAGTCGCCGCAGAGGGGCTGGGCTGCAGCGCATCAGGGTGCTGGCAGTGGTGGCAACTTGTTGGTACATGTCCAAAGAGCAGGCGGATCGTGTAGTCGCATTGCACACGTCCAGTGGTAGGCCGAAGGTGTGGGTCTGGGGCAGGCTGAGGGGCGTAGTCTGCGTGGACCTGCCAGGGGATTAGGCTTGTCGCAGACAAGTGAATTAGAAGGTGGGCTCTCCAGGAGCGAATGCACGTCTCCTGGGACATGTAGGGTTGTTACTGCTGGCCTAAGGTGGATTGGAAGGCAGATGCAGCGATGGTGGTGGGGGGTATAGTCGGCGAGCACATCACGTAGTGCATCACGAACTGTCAGCAGTGTCGCCGATGGGTCCAAGGTGCGGAGTCTGCGATATACGGCAAGGACGGAGAACCGGGATGCTCACTCGGTCAAGCACCGGTCGGTTTGTTGTTCATGTCATACATATGGTAGCTGCTGACTTCAAACTGGAGTTGTGTGCCCTCCAGGAAGTGCCGCCATTCCTCCAGAGCTCAGATGATGGCCAACATTTCTTTGTCGTGGATTTCATAGTTTCTTTCCACCAGACTCAGGCTTTTGGAGAAGAAGGCAATTGGGTGCCACATTCCATCTTCTGGTGACTGCTGCGAGATGGTGGCTCCTGTGGCAAAGTCCGAGGCATCTGCTTCTACTCTGTACACCTGGGAGTCATCTGGGAACATCAGTATCGGTGCCAAGGTGATAAGTTCTTTAATCTGTTGGAGTGCCATCTCCTCTTCCTCTCCCCACTTCCACAGTTCCCCTTTCTTTGTGAGATTGAAGAGTGGTCGAGCATGAAGGGAGAAGTCCTTGATGAAGCGTCAGTAGAAGTTGGCAAATCCAAGGAACGACTGGACTTCCTGTCAGTTTTTCAGAGTTGGCCACTCTGTTACCCCTCGGACTTTGACAGGGTCCATTTCTACCCTTCCCTCTGAGATGATGAGTCCCAAATACTCAATCCGTGTTCTTTTGAACTCGCACTTTTCTTTCCGAAGATAGAGTTTCTGTTCTCGGAGTTGTTCCAACACCTGTCATGTGATTTTTCTGTATTCGGTCAGGGTCCAAGAATAGATGAGGATGTCATCGATGTATACGCAGATGAGTCCTGCTAAGATGAGGTCTTGAAAAATATCGTTCATCATTGTTTGAAAAGTGGCCGGACTGTTGGTAAGTCCAAAGAACATCACCAGTGGTTCAAACAGTCCTCGGTTCATCCGAAAGGTGGCCTTCCACTCGTCTCCCTCCTTGATTCAGACATTGTTGTATCCCCATCGGACATCTAGTTTCGTGAAGTACTTAGCTCCTTTGAGCTGATTGACCAGCTCTGGAATGAGGGGGAGTGGGTATCGATTTTTCACCGTCATTGCGTTCAACTTTCGGTAGTCTTGGATGAGCCAGAGGGATCCTTCCTTTTTCTTGATGAAGAAGACCGGGGATGCCATCGGAGATTTGGAAGGTCAGATGCACCCAGTTCAAAGGTTCTCCTGAATGAAGGTGTCTAGTTCAGTTTGTTCTAATGGGGACATGGGGTACACTTTGCAGTTCACTGGACTGGCCCCCAGCTCCAGTTCAATGGCATGATCCCAGATCTTTCACTCCAGGAGTTCATCAAAGGATTCCTTGGCGAAGACACTTTCGAAATCTTGGAGGTACTCTGGGATTTCCACCTCCATTCGAATATTTTTATAGTAGGCCTCTGCCAATCTCTGGGAGGTGGTTTGGGTGACTCGGACATGCTCTCCTTCTGACAGGAGCATCACGTACATCACTCTGTCTCTGGGCTCTAGATCATCCAGTGGGTCCCCCTCCTCATCACTCCTTTCATCTGTCTCTACACCTTCCTCCTCTAAGTCTCCTTCTTCCAGGAGCTTCAGAAATGGGCCACTTCGGCATGCTCGGATCTGTTTCCTCAGCTCCTGCTCCTTGCGCTCATCTTGCACCTCTGCTCGGCAGGCATGACATTTCTCCAGACATCGGCTCATGCTGACTTTCCGAGTTTGCCAGTCAATCTTGGGGTTGTGCTCTTCCAGCCAGGTGAAGCCCAGGATAAGGTCTTGTTTTCCCAGGTTGGTGACTGCAAAGGTGGTACGCTCCATGTGTCCATCTACTCGGAGGATCACATCGATGACTTCTCTGATGGCTCTGGCCTCGTTCGGTGATCCATCCACGTTGTAGACCAGGATGGCCCTTTGCAGCTTCTGAGTGGTGAGACGATGTCGTTCTACGTATCCTCGGTCCATGAACTGTCCTGTGGCCCCGCAGTCTACGAGAGCAGGTCCAGACTTGATTTCTGCCGTATTGGTTGTCTGAATTTCTACCTTGATGACCAGAGATTTCGGACTTGGGGTGGTGGCAACCACATATTTTTTTGGAAGTCGTTTCTCCCATTTTCGGAGCTTTGTCTGAGATTGTTTTGGTGGAATCTCTGATGTTTGTGCATCTTTAGATGGTTGTTCTTTGGGGAAGGGACGTGCAGAGATCATGTCACTCTCCTCTTTCAAACACGAGAATCTATTATGTACAGGCAGTGGGGGCACACATTTCACCCACTGCCGAGTCCAAAATCCTCTCTTTCCTTTTCTTCTTCTGGCCCTTCGACCTCCTCCGAGTTTTTCGTTACTTCCGATCTTTCTGCCAGGTTTAGAAGTTCTGGTAGCAACTCCAGTTTTTCTTCCATGCTTATTGTTTGGATGTCGAAGGATAATGGGCAGTCCCGTATGTAGTGGCCAGGCTTCCTGCACCAGTGACAAACTCCGATGACAGTCTCTTTTGCTCGGGCCCAATCTACCTCCATCGGTGTTGGTGTTTCCTTTAGCGTAGTCGGTGAAGGTGCCGGGTTTCGTCTGAAGGGTTCTGGGAGGCACGGGGACAACACGGACATTCTCGGTGTTCCTGGAGTTGGTTTGGGAGTTATGCCATTTAAGCGGGCGGAAGTCCGGGGTTGGCTGCGATGGGTTTCCAAGAATGCTTTGTTGGCCTCTTGGTCCCAAGCAACCCTTTGTGCTGCCTCGTACCATCCCTCCGGGTCATCAAAACTCAGTGTCCCGCTTCCCAAGAGGGCGACTTTTGTCTGTATCCCTGGTTCGAGTCCTCAGTGGAACTTGATTACAATCATGTTGTCATCATGGTATTTCGCAAGGTCTATCAGTTCCATGAATCGGTCAATGTATTCTTCTACCGAGTCTCTTCCTTGGTACCATCCTGTCCCTTCGAGCCTGGTGATGTCAGGGGACGACCCTCTTTAAACTCCGATCCAACTCCGAGGTCCCATTTCAAACTCCGATCAGCTCCGAGGCCTGATACAGGTCCGAAGTCCTACTTCGAACTCCGACCAACTCCGAGGCTAAGAAGCCCAGAAACCACCGAGTGGAGACAGACAAGGTCTTAACACATGATGACTAGAACTCGGAGCAAATACCCGAGTCTCGGACTTAGTACCAGGAGATTGGCTCTACAAACTCCGATGTATTGATTTATAAACTAGTGCACAGACCACCCATATAAAAGATATAAAAGGGGCTCACCAGCAGCGGGATCCTTAGACTTTCCTCTTTGGATTCCCCCTGCTTAGGTGAGGACTCCACATGTATTTAGGTAGTAGATAATTAAATAACTTTGGATTCCCCCTGCTTAGCTCGCCTCCGAGATATACCTCGGGGCTGTAAGAGGGTTGCCCTTACAGGTGAGGGCAGAGAGCTGTTCATTCTTCGGACAGAAGTTTCATACAAAGTCGGATTCGAAGGCCTTCCAGTCCGAATAATGGGGATGTCCGTTTCTCTCATTTCAGAGTATTTTTTTCGCAAATCGGGCCGCTCTATCAGATTTGAAGTAAGAGAGGGCCCAGTGTATCCGAGCTTGACTGTTAGGGAACTGGTCTCCGCATATTACGAAGTAGATGTTACAGGAGTTGAGGAAGGCTCTCCCTTTTTCTCTATCTCGTCGAAGTCTGTTGGAGAAGCAGGCCAAATTCTGGAGTTGCCTTGTGGGGCAACAACACTCCGAGGGTCCGAAAAATGTACACTCGGCATTGGGTCATGTTCTAAGTCTTCGGGGTTGTTTAATTTGGTCATGATTGCCCTAAGGGCTTCGCTTATTGTTGCATTTGCCGCTCAGTTTTCTGCCAATTCTTGTTCTAACCTTTGCAACCGCTCTTCAGCATCCAAGTGGGGATACCTGTGGCTTCGGTTATAGAGAAGGGAGAGTCCGGTGTTCGGTATGTCCAGGAGTTGGTACTCTCCGAGTCACTTCAGTTGAGTCTAAAGCCACCTATGACTATGCTGCAACACAGCTCTCGGTCCTTATTGGGGAGACTTTCCTGCTGTAAGGGAAACCCTCTTGCAGCCTCTCGGAGGTATCTCGGAGGCAAGCTAAGCAGGGGGAATCCAAAGGTTTTAATTATAACTACCTAAATACATGTGGGGACCTCACCTAAGCAGGGGGAACCCAAAGAGGAAAGTCTAAGGATCCTGCTGCTGGTGAACCCCTTTTATACTCTTTATGTAAGTGGTCTGTGCACTAGCTTACAAATCAATACATCGGAGTCTGTAGAGCCAACTTCCTGGTACTAAGTCCAAGGCTTGGGCATTTACTCCGGGTTCTAGTCACCATGTTTAAGATCACTCCTGCTTCCACTCGGCGGTCCCTTCGGACTTGGGTATCTTAGCCTTGGAGTTGATCGGAGTTTAAAATGGGACTTCGGAGTTGGATCGGAGTTTAGAGAGGGTCGTCCCCTGACAAGAAGGGCCTAAGCCTAGTTGATACCCAGAATGAGGAAATATGTACATGCATGTCCTACTTATATAGGTTTAAGAAGCGACATGTGGAACAAGGAATGTGAGACAACAAGGTATGCAGGGCATGTGGTTATTGTCCACAACGAGTAAAATTAGAATGAAGGAATGTAAAACGGGGATAGAACAATAAAGGATAGAATAATAGAAATGTGGCCAAGGATAGGACAATAGAAAGCGACCGACTATAAAACAATATAGCCATGGCCGAGGATAATACAATAGAAAGTGACCGACTATAAAATAATATACCCATGGCCGAGGATAATACAAGGACAGAATTTCCTGAGGTAAGGTGGGTCAAGGATTATGGAGCAAATGGTGTGGGATTAATGGATGGTGATTGAGGTAGAGCATGAGGGGTAATTGGCAAGGAGTGTAGGTAGTGGATGTGCTGAGCCAAGACCGGCATACCAAGTGATATGCATGCGGCATGGACACTTGGACATGGACATAGGATGACTGCTCGGTCGGTACTGCCGAATTAACGGGTCTCGGTACGTGTACTTGACAGGCACTCATGCTGGTACTATACACTAACAGTATCAGAAACATTCA
This sequence comes from Chroogomphus rutilus, assembly GCA_003314275.1. Classification (NCBI taxonomy): domain Eukaryota; kingdom Fungi; phylum Basidiomycota; class Agaricomycetes; order Boletales; family Gomphidiaceae; genus Chroogomphus; species Chroogomphus rutilus. Next base: position 4,079 of record QLPI01002191.1, on the reverse strand, counting down.
TACATGACTGTCACACACTTGCACATCCCCCATAGCTGCCTCCCTAGGTCCATGCTTAGTTGAACTCAAAACCTTCATATCACACGGTGGGCTGCATACATTCAAAGATAATAAAAACAAAAACAAATTAAATAAGAATAAAACAATACAACAATTGTAGAACTTTACTCTACCATAACCTGGGATATTCACCTGGAATGCCCTAGTTGGATACAAGCATCTCTCCACATGTATATAAACCTCTAGCTTTCTGGACTGTACTTTAGTTTGAATATCAACTTAGTTATCCTCACTTTTGAATTCCTATAACTCCAAAATATGGGACCAATGATCTAGGATGGCACAACACACAAGTTGAAGCAACTCTCTTTGACCTTGTACCCTCTCACCATTGACAACCATATTGCCAACCCATTGCAAGCTACATATCTCTTTCACATCCATCACCCTCACATATTGTTGTTTACATACCCCTCCAACAAATTCAAGCCAAATATATAATAATAATCAAATACTGATTTTCCCTAATCTCTTAGTCAAAGAGATTAAGAGACATCAGGTATTTTTTCCTCATTTTTCTTTATTTTTCTCTTGCCTTTATTCTTTATTCTCTGTACTTTTATCAAGCCAAATGCCATATTTTACTTCTGTTCAGAAGTTGCTGGCATGCTCCATTGCTTGGTTTCTCTTCACTCCCAGTCAAATATGACATCACAGAGGAGTATAGTATATGCGTGCATTTGCCACACAATGCTATTTCTCTTCTCAGTGTTTGACCACACTGAGGTGAGCAAAAGTAATTACAATAATATGTAAAATTGTAATTATTTGTAGTCTGTTTTATTTAGGTAGTTTCTTTTAAATAACAGAGTGTTTGACCACACTGAGGAGTCTGTTTTATTTAGTCTGAATTTCCCTTGTGTGCCTACTAAGGTTGCACTAGAAAATTTGAGCTTATTCCCTACACATATCCATCTCCCCCATGTATCTACCACTCTCACAAACTTATCAATCCCACATATCAGTCACCCTCACACATCTATCACCCCCACAAATCTATCACCCCTGCATATCTCTCACCTTCCACACATCTATCACCCCTATATATCTGTCACTCTTACATGCCTAGCATCCCCATATACCTATCACCCACACATCTACTATCTTGCACCTTTATATAATGAATATCCACTTACTACAGACACCACCTTTATGAATGGACATCCATGGTAGTCTCAGTACCTTATGGTCTAGTCTTGAACTTAATACTGGGGTCATTTGCTCATTGTATGTTGCACCTATTGGTAAGTCTAGGTGATTCTTTGCCTCTGGGTTATTACTTTATGTATCTTCATTTTCTCTTAGTCTACTTCCTCCCTTCTATCATTTCTTCCTGTAACTGTCAGTTGCTCCCCTCTTGCTTGCCTCTCCTTTTCCATACCCCTTTCACCTCCTTGTTATAACAAACATGACAGTTTGAACTCCTCATCAAATTTCTCATCCCAGATGATCAAGTCATGGCCTGCTACCTCAACAGCAGGGAATTCAGCTGCTAAAAGTGAATCTTCTTTGAGTTTATTTGCAATCCTGATAGACACATTGATATCCTCTGTAGCCTGTAATTTCAAGATATTGTGAAAGGCAACAAATTCCCACAGTAATGTACTCTTCCAACTGGGCCAAACGGCCACTATGCCAGGTTATCTGGCATTAGTCTGTGGGCACTATTTAAACAGCAACTTGTTACATGTATTCACCAACCATTGCAATAATATGTAACAAATATAATCAGAGTAAGTTGGAAAAAATAATAAGAGAGGTACATGGATTATAAGACACTTCAAATGAGGGGTTTCTTAAATGGCTCTAAAAGCATTTTAAAATGCCTAGAATTAGGCCATTGTGCAAAGTAGATGTCAGAGCTTGTGGTAATCCTAGAAGATGTTTTCACTGGTTTTTTCAAACTGTTTTAATAGTTAAAGCTGAGCCTAGTCATCAACAAAGCAGGCTTACATTTTCTAGGAATCCTCAAGGACCAGTTATGGAAATACTGCTGATGTCCAGACCAACCAAAATGATAATATTAAGACAACATAATTACAGAAAGCAATACCAAGATGGTATCACTGTCACTTGTGACATAGCAGCAGGCTCCATGAGAGCTGAGTGGGAAATGACCAACCGTCAAGCTGTCAAACTTCGGCAATGCTGAGGATGCGGAGGGGTCACGGCCAAGTCCTGCAGGCCAGAAGTAGTGGCTTTGGCTTCAATGTACTCGTGCATTACGCCCTACTTGCCATGTGTGCCACCAATTTGGGACAGAGGAGGTACTCAGGGGGTGCCAAAGTGCCAGCGAGGACTTTACAGAGGAGAGGGAAGGTAAGGGGCCTAAGCCTAGTTGATACCCAGAATGAGGAAGTATGTACATGCATGCCCTACTTATATAGGTTTAAGAAGTGACATGTGGAATAAGGAATGTGGAACAATAAGGTATGCAGAGCATGTGGGAGTATTGTCCACAACGAGTAAAATTAGAATGAAGAAATGTAAACAGAGATAGAACAATAAAAAATAGAGTAATAGGAATGTGGCCAAGGATAGGACAATAGGGAGTGCCCGACTATAAAACAATGGTTGCAGCTGAGGATAAAACAAGGACAGGAAGTCCCAAATGAGGAGTAGGCATGGTAGGATTAATGGATGGTGAATGGCATAGAGTATGTGAGGGATAAGGACAAGGAATGTGGGTGGTGGATGTGCCGAGCCAAGACCGGCATACCAAGTGACTTGCATGCGGCGTGGACACTTGTATGTGGATGTAGGATGACTGCTCGGTTGGCACTGCTGAATTACTGGGATCTCTGTACATGTACTTGACATCAACACAAAGAAAGACATAAGTGGGAGACATGGATTGATACCTCCATTATGCCTGCTGTAGCAAGGGAACAGCACATGCATGTCATATGCATGCACATATGGCACATTTGTGTTGTACATGTGCATGTACCGAGCATACATGAATGGCACATTTGTGTCATACGTGTGTTCATACAGCATGTGCAGGTTGGCCCAACCTGTGCCATTCCTTAGCTGTAGCTAAGAATACCACCTTTTTGGTTGCAAAATTGGGAAATGTAGCAGCAATTGTCATATGAAAGAACATCCCTTTGGGTATGATAGCCACTGCTGTGGTGTAATTTTCTCAATTGCTAGCATTGCAAGACTATGAAGCTGCAATCAAAAAAGAAGACACTGGTATATTTGTGAATCTTCAGCAAAACTCTATGACCCAATCCCTAGTGATGCTATTGATACATAGGCATGAGATCAACTATGATAATGCGACCAGAGTCATATCCAAAGCACACTTTGGACATGGAGAGGGCATGTGTATAGAAATCACGGAAATCGGGGGGAATCCAGCAAGATTGCAGTGGTGAGTTAGTGACAATCCAGTCGTTACTGCGTGAGATCACAATCTGCGGCTCCCCAGGAGGAAAGATATGAAAGTGCCCATGGAGGAAATGGGTGACTCTGCTTCCATCTGGGAATTGGACGGATTTATGTGGCGGTAGCGGTGTTGAATCTGCACTGGTAGTATCCCATATACGGACTGAGCCGTCCCGCGAGCTAGACACGACGTGTGTACTATCAGGTGAAAACATAACGGACTTCACCTGTGAATGTGACTCCAATGAACGCTCTATCGTTCCGGTGGTCGTATTCCATATGTGGACTGAGTGATCGCGGGAGCCAGACACGAGACGCGATCCATCGTAAGAGAATGCAACGGAGTCCACCCATCCTGAATGGCCAGCGAGTATATGCTCTACGTTCTCTTGAGACGAATTCCATATCCGGACAGAGCCGTCGTCACAGCCCGACGCCACACGCCTCCCATCAGGGGAGAATGCAACAGATTTAACCCAATCTGAATGTCCCTTCAGTTTGCGCTTTATCTTTCCGGTAGCTGTCTTCCAGACAATGACTGACTTGTGGGATGATCCAGAAACAATGTATTTCCCATTAGGCGAGAAAGCAACGGAGTTCACCCAACCCGAATGATCCTTGAGTAC
>QLPI01002190.1:0-19809 GCA_003314275.1 Chroogomphus rutilus | reverse complement strand
TATTATTCCGTGCCACGAGGACGCAACACTCTAGAAGGGGGGGTGATGTCAGGGGACGACCCTTCTTGATATCCGATCCAACTCCGAGGTCCCATTTCAAACTCCGGTCAGATCCGAGGCCTGATACAGGTCCGAAGTCCTACTTCGAACTCCGACCAACTCCGAGGCTAAGAAGCCCAGAAACCACCGAGTGGAGACAGACAAGGTCTTAACACAGGATGACTAGAACTCGGAGCAAATACCCGAGTCTCGGACTTAGTACCAGGAGATTGGCTCTACAAACTCCGATGTATTGATTTATAAACTAGTGCACAGACCACCCATATAAAAGATATAAAAGGGGCTCACCAGCAGCGGGATCCTTAGACTTTCCTCTTTGGATTCCCCCTGCTTAGGTGAGGACTCCACATGTATTTAGGTAGTAGATAATTAAATAACTTTGGATTCCCCCTGCTTAGCTCGCCTCCGAGATATACCTCGGGGCTGTAAGAGGGTTGCCCTAACACTGTCCATAGTTTAAGTAGAATGGAGAGTACCCTGTCGACACTTGGATCTTGTCATTATAGCTGAATTCTGCCGATGGTTGACAAACAGCCGTAGATATTGCTCTACCTCTTGGTTGATACATTCCGTTTGTCCATCTGTCTGGGGATGATAGGCAGTCGAAGGGTTCATCTTTATTCCTAGCAGTCGGTATAGGTCTTTTGTGAACTTCGAGATGAATTGAGATCCCCTGTTACTGATCACCACTTCTGGGAGTCCAAAGTCTCTCCACACCATGTCTCTGAAGATCCTTGCAATCCCTTCTGACGTGACCTCTCCATTTGTTGGTGCCAATCTAATTGGTTTGGACAGTCTATCCACCACCACCATAATTGCATCATATCCCAGGCTTTGTGGTAATTGGGTGATGAGGTCCACCGATATGTACTGCCAAATCCTGGTTGGAATTGCATTTGGAGCTAGAGTCCCCTTGGTTTTGCTGGGAATGTCTTTGTTTTTTGACACCTACTGCATCCATCCACATACGTTCTCACATCTCCATGTATCCTTGGCCACCAGTAGTTCCTGAGGATGAGTTCTGTTGTCTTGAACCTTCCAGGATGTCTTGCAGTGGGTGTGTCATGGTGTAGATGAATGATTTCCTCCCAAAGCTTCCTGTTCTTTGGTATGTATATCCTTCCTTCCCACGTTATGACCCCCTCTTCTTCCTTCCAATCCTTCTCTCCACTCTCTACCCTCTCTCTGACTTTGATCTCTATGTTCTTTGCCTTCCTGATTCTTTTCATCAGGTCTTCCTCCTCTCCTCTAAGCTCTCCTCTTATTGCTCAGAAGAACTCTTTCTTCAATACCGTAACTCCAGTATTATCTCCTTCTACTCCCTGTTTATGGTCTTCCCATCTCAAGAGGAGGTCAGCCTTCTTGTTGAGTTGGCCTGGTCGATGCTTTAGGATAAAATCATAATCTGCCAATTCAAGGGACCATCTAGCCTGGCGGCGGTTCAGCTTTCTTACTGTCATGAAGTATTCTAGATTCTTGTGGTCCGTCCATATTTCAAATGGCTGCATTGTCCCTTGCAGATAGTGCCTCCACTCTGCCAATGCCTGCATGATGGCCAGCATCTCCTTATCATGTATATCATAATTCCTCTCCACATCATTGAGTGCTTTGGACATGTAGGCCACCGGTTTCCAGGTTCCCTGTTGCATTTGTGACAGGATTGAACCACTGGCGAAGTCTGAACTGTCTGCTTCCACTTGGAACAGGTCCTTATCTGTTGGAAAGGCTAGGATTGGTGCTGCCATTACTGCTGCCTTGAGGAGTTGGAAGCTTATCCATGGCTTGTTCCCTGTTAGTTCATGTAGTGGTTTGGCAATGCTTGCAAAGCCTTGGATGAAGCGATGATAGAAATTGACAAAACCCAAGAATTGCTGCAGTTCATTCTTCGTCCTGGGAACTGGTCATCTGCTCACTCCTTCCACCTTGACTGGGTCCATCTCCACCTTCCCTTCGCTCACCACCAATCCCAGATATTCCACCTTCTCTTTCTCAAACTCGCATTTCTCTGATTTGAGATAGAGATTGTGTTCTTGTAGTAGGGCCAAGACACGCTTGACGGTCCTTCTGTGCTCTTCTAAGTCTGTCGAGTAGATCATGATGTCATCTATATAGGTGCTGATGCATCCTTCATTGATCAATTCATGGAAGATATCATTCATCATTGTCTGGAATGTTGCAGGGGAGTTGGTTAATCCAAAAAACATGACCAGTGGCTCAAAAAGGCCTTGGTTAGTGATGAAGGCTGCTTTGTGTTCATCTCCTTCCTTGACTCGGACATTATTGTATCCCCATCTAATGTCCAGCTTAGTGAAGATGTGTGCATGGGGTAGTTTGTGGATCACTTCAGAAATCAGTGGCAGTGGATAGCAGTTCTTGATTGTCATTGCATTCAGCCATCGGTAGTCCTGCGCTGGCCTCAAGCTGCTGTCTTTCTTTTTGATGAAGAAGAATGGTGATGCAATAGGAGACTTGGATGGTCAGATCTTCCCTGACTTCAGGTTTTCTTCCAAAAACTCATCTAGCTGCTTCTGTTCCTCTAGACTGAGTGGGTACACCTTGCTTGAGAATGGTTCATCCCATGGCTTTAGTTCGATTGCATGATCCCACCGCCGTCGTTCAGGAAGGTTATTGTCAAACCCCTCCTTTGTGAAGACCCCTCTAAACTCTTCCAGGTAGTGTACTGGCACCATTTCTTCCACTGTCTTCTTTTTCTTCTCCTTCTGTGCCTCCTCTGCCAGCTTCTGTGAGTGTGTTCTGGCTACACGCCCTTCCTCCTCCTCTGCATATATCCGGGTCACAAATATATGGTCTCCCTCCTCTAGTTCTTCCTCCTCTTCTTCTAGATCATCCTCCTCTACACCTGCTTTTGACATTCCACATTCCAAGGGACATCGGTCAAATGTCATCTCTCCTGTCTTCCAGTTGACACTTGGGTTATGCTTCTGAAGCCAGTTAAAGCCAACAATGAGGTCTGTCTTTCCGGTATTGGTGACTGCAAAAGGGAAGACCTCCAAGTGGTTCTTTATCCTGACTCTGAGGGTTACTGTATGGGTTATAGGTCCTCCTTCATTGTGGGTTCCATCCACATTGTAGACGGGCAGTGGTCTTGGGAGTCTTTCCATTGGCAAACACTTGGATTTTGCAAAGCCATCATCGATGTAGCATCCTGTTGCCCCACAGTCTAGGAGTGCTTCAATTGTGAATCCCCTTTTGTCTGTCAGTGTTTCAACAGTGGTGGGTATGATCACCGAAGATTGGTTGATTCGTCTGATCTACTGTTTCCTTCCCCTAAGCTCCTTGACCACTTCTATGCCCTCCTCTCTTCTCATCCCTCGTATGGCTTCCACTACTTCTGATGTCACTTCTCCTTTCCTTCCGCTGTGTGTCCACTGTCTCAACACTTCCTGCCCTGACTTGTTGTCTTGGTGTATCCTCCACAACACCCACTCTGTCGTTCCTTCTTTGGGTTTCTCCACCTCTTCTGCCACCACCACCTTCTCTTCTCGCTTCCTCTTCTCTTTCTTCTCCTTCTCAACTTTCAAGGTTTGTTCTGGGATGGTTTCAGGTTCCGGTTCTGCACTTTCTTCAACTGCTAGTGGGGTGAAGTAGTTTACAGATATCCAGGGCGAGGAGGACATCCTTTTCACTCCTGCCCCTCCTGAAAATCCTCCTTCTTCAACATGTCCAGCACCTCCCTTTTCTCCTCTTTTGTCCACCCATCTATCGTTGCTCTGACCTTCTGGATACCTCGAGGTTTGGGACAATTTTGTGCTATGTGTCCCTGCTCTCTGCAGTTGAAGCATGTCACCACCCTCACTGGCTTCCCTTGAGCCTGATCAATCTCCATTGGTTGTGGTCCCAAAGTAGGTGGGGGAGCGAGTGACTGAGCTGGAGTAGATTGTGGATTTCTTGGAGTCTGCCATGTCCTTGGTCCTATAGTCCCCTTCTTTGTCGCTTGGTATTCACACAACTGGTTGTCAAAGCAGAGGGCATATGACTTCCACTTGTCATACGTTGTTGGAATGGTCTCCAGTGTGTAAATCCGCTCCACCACCTGTGGGGACAGGTTCCTTTTGAGCAAGGCAACATATCCTTCATTTTATACCCCGCCTGTGACCTATGTTCCTCAAACTCCACAAAGAACTCTGTTGCTGGCCTTCCTCCTTGTCTCAGCTGCTCTAGCTTTCATTGAGCCATTTCTTTCTTGTTTGGGTCATGGAATGTTATCAGCAGCTCAGTACAGAATTCCTCCCAACTCTGGTAGCTGGGTGTTCCTGCTTCCAGTTCCCCTGTGATACGACTTGCCCTCTGAGCTGCAAACTTCACTTTCATATAGGACAAGGCAAAACGGATCTTTCACATTTGGTCCACTTTGAAATAAGATGCATCGTCCTCGAAGTTCAGGTAGAGCTCGCACAGGAAGATATCAATCTTCTCTGATGAGTCGTCAAATGGTTCTGGTCTTGCGATTTTGCCAGCTGATGGGATAGAGGAGGTGGTTGTAGATGTCAGCTGGGGTGTTTGGGCTTGTAGTGATGCTAGGTGTTGGTTAAGGTGGTGTGTCTGGTTGTTCACCATTGCAGTCAGGTCTGTATTGTTTTGCTGCAGGCCTGTGAGAATTTGTTGTAGGAGATCAACTTCCATGATAGGGTGTTGTAGGGATATAATAGTCTTGAGCTAATGTCAGCAACAACAAGAGCTTCAATACTTGGGAGCGGAAGAGGGATTTGAGCAATGATACTTGTTAGTGTATTGACTAGCTCAGACTGAGCTTTAACTAATTACCTAAGAACTGTACATATAATCTAGCGGAGTAGCGGAGTCTAATAACCAGCAATAGATAGAGGAGTAGAGAAACCACGACAGTTTCAGAGTAACTGAGTGAGTACTGGGATGTGCAATAATTTCAAATGGACCCAAAAAATGCTCAGCTAGCTTTTTTGTAGGACGAGTAGTCCTAAAGAATTGAGCTTTGACAAATGTGAGACTGCTGATAGGGAAGTTTGGGGATGGAAATTGTTTAGCATCTGCTGAGGTCTGGTACATTTGTTGAGCCTTGAGAATCCTGATTCAAAGCTGCTGGTGCAATTTGTCCAGGTTGACTACAAAGTCTTGTGCTTGGGATGAAGCAAGGTCATGTTCAGGATGAATGATGAAATTGAAATGATAGCCTTTGTTGGCAAAGAATGGCGAGACTCCAGTAGTGGCACTGGGAGTGTTGTTATAGACAAACTCTGTGAGGGGTAGTAATGAAGCCCAATTGCCTTGTTGATAGTTGAAATAGACGTGATGATACTGCTCTAATGTCTGATTAGTATGTTCCATCTGGCCATTGCCTTCTGGATGATAACCTTAGGTAAAATGCAACTTTATATTGAGGGCTTTCTCAAGAGAATGCAAGAAGTGGGACACAAATTCCAAGCCTCTATCTGAAGTGATGTGAGAAGGAATGCTGTGTTTGGAGAATATGTGAAGTACAAAGAGTTCGGCAAGTTGAGCAGATGTGATGGTAAGCTATTCAATGAATAGTCCAAAAGCATCAAACATTGACTCAGTTTTGTGAGTCACTGTATTATTCGGTCATGGCCCTATTGTTTTATATTTGGCCACTTTTTATTGTTCTATTTTCATCCATACTCCCATTATTTTATTCTCGACCATACAGTGACTCACAAAACTGAGTCAATGTTTGGTGCTTTTGGACTATTCATTGAATAGCTTTGAATGTAAAACATATATGAAAAAAGTGTTGGTGCATCAAAGAAAGAATCTGATCAGGACTATCCAACCATTAAAAATTATGTAATTCCGATCAGGGGTGATGAAGATATGGGCAATTCAAATCAAGGGCCCATTGACTCAGTTTTGTGAGAGGGTATCAGAGAAATAGTAAGTTGCAATTCTAGTACTTGGTATTGCCCCCCTTGGCCTTAATTACTGCCTCATGTCTTCTAGGCATACTCTCTATCAAATTCTGACACACCTATGGTAGTATGTTATTCCATACCTCCTCTACTCTCTCTCAAATTTGCCAAACTCCCTTGGGTGGTATTGGATACTCCTTAAGCCTGTTTTTTCCATGATCCCAGAGGTGCTCAATAGGATCCAGGTCTGGAGACTGTGCAGGCCAGTCAAGGAGAGTGATATTGTTGTTTTCCATCCAGTTCTTGGCCTTATTTGACTTGTGCTTTGGGTCATTGTCCTGTTGAAAAATTACCTGTTCCTCAGGAATTCCACTTTCCTCCAGGCTGTGCAGCAGGTGGTCCTCCAAAATGGACACAAACTGATCAGCATCCATCTTCCCCTCAATCTCTGCAAGCTGGCCAACACCATTCCATCCCATACACCCCCATACCATAATGTTTCCCCCTCCAAACTTGAATGTCCCCTGCACCTCTCTCTCAATCAACCCCTCCCCCTTCTGTTTCTAGACCCACTGCCTCCCATCTGACCCAAACCTGTTGATTTTGGTCTCATCTGACCAAATGACCCTCTTCCAGTCCTCTATAGTCCACTCTCTGTCCTTCAAAGCAAAGGCCAACCTCAGCTGTCTATGCCTTGCAATGAGGAAGGGCCTTTTTTTCTTCACAACAGCCTTGAATGATTAACTGGCCAGTGGAGGTCAAAATTCAGGCCAAAGCTTCAGTGGTGAGCAATAAAAAAATTGTATTAGAAGTCAATGGAGCCTTGGGATTTATTATGAAGCACTAGGAAGGTTGTATTTAGGCCTATTAAGGGATATTTGAATAGAAAAGACTATTTTAATTAATATCTTAGGGATAATTAAGAGAGAATACTAGAGTACCAAGAGTGGACTTGATGTTTTTGTGATTTTAAATTTATGAAATGTTTTTGATTCTTTTCTACTGCTGTACTCCTAGCACTAAGAGATCCCCAACAAGCAGTGTTTGAAACTCTTCTTTGCCTCACTTAATTATACAAAGTGATAGGCTGAGGTTGTTTGAAATAGAGGTGAAAAAGTCTGTATTCAGTGACCTGTCACATCACTACAAGAAAATTTTCTGTGGCATCTAACTACTTCCTGTGTTTAACCGATGGTGGCCTCAATATCTCAACAAAATATTTCAACAGAGGTATTGTATCTTTAACACCAAAATCTTGTCTAGGTTCCAAAACAGAGCATATGGTTGCTAAGACAAGCCTCATGGATACATATACATAGGTGCCCATATCACCAAAGCATTCACAACATTATATAAACCAACAAAAAGGCCACCGCCTCAGGGTCCCATCTTCTTTCCTTCAACCATACACATCCCTTCTTGGCCCTTACAAGTGCCCATTGCATCTCTCAAACAGAACTACAGGAAATGCCTTCATTACTTATCAAACCATCCACTCGCATGCCATTGCAATCCCAAACATCCATTTCCAAAAGTATCGCTCAAATGTGGAAGGAAGAGACCCCCGAGCATCGACAACACTATAAACGGCTCAGTGATTCCAGCAAGGCCCAGCAGCAGGCCGCTTTCTCAACCAAAGGCATGCACACGTCTACAGTATGTCAAAACTCATCAGCCACTGTCTCCACAATTGATCTCTCATCACCTGATCATCAGCCAATCGCCGTGCCACTGGCTGCCAATCCTTCCTCCACCAATCCTCCACCTTCAACCACATCATCCTCGCCACTGGAGTCTCCAAACGCCGTTGTCTCCCAGCTTCGCCTGCCGGAGGAAATTTCCCCCTTCTCCCCATCACAGGTTGGTTTTATATGATTTTTGGGTGCCAAAGATTGTGTTAACCCCGGGAAAGGATCACCTGACTGTTTCTATTTCAATCGAACAATCCTCACAGCAACTACTGAGTTCATCTGCGAGCGATCCTTTCCCGAGTCCGCCAATCAACCTGCTAGTTCATACCAATGAACCCCATAATTTCGACCCCAGCTATAATACTGACGAGTTGTTCAATGGCTTTTGGGATATCGATACATTCATGTGGTCTATCTAGCCATTATTGTAAGGCGGTTATAGGTATAACAAATATGGACAGTATATGAATTTGAAGTAACAAGTAGTAAATAAATGGGAAGTGGGAATCCAGAATAGCAATAGGAAGGATTTGTTTGTGAGGGGAAGCGGGGAGAGGGTGGGTATCTATCACTGAGATTGACGGGACCAAGAATGACAACAAGGTAGAAATACGAGGACAATTGCTAGAATGACAAAACAGTTCCCGGTATTCCATCTCACCCCATTTGCATGAAAGACGAAGGAAAGTGAAAGCCGGAAGAAAGGAAGGAGTACGGGAAAAAATATAGAATATCCATGCCACCACCTTGATCTTCGATTTTCCGATATGGGATGTGTGATATATAATATGCCATATGCCATTCAGGATTTATGATTTGTCTAATTCATTACCACTGTCACTCAAAAGTGACAACAATATGGTATTCGAGTCGTCTAGCATGTTTGCCATATCTTGACGTAGTTGCTGAGAATGTTATCGATTAAAGTCAACCATGTAGTTCATGAAACATCGAATAGAAGAAGAAAAGAAGAAATTCAGGGGGATAAAAAAAAAAAAAGTGGAAAACGAAGATGAAAAGAGAAAGCAACCACTCACTTCGCCATTCCACGCTCGGTAGGGTTCGCAGGCCAAATGGGATACCATTGATCCTGAGCGAGTGCGAAGTCCCGCATGGCGGCTACATACATAGCACACACATGACAAGTAAATCTATATTTGAACAAACGGGCCCCGGGGGAAGGTGAAGTGAAGTGACGTCCTGCGAGACGCATCCACCCACGGTTTACCACCTACATTATCGGGGAAAAACCCATCGGTTCTAGGAGGTCATGTTAGTGAATTTGAGCTGGAAGATGTTAATGGTATACTATACTACTTACCCTCCGACCGTAACGTCCATTGGTAAGTAAAATTCAACAAGCATGATCCCATTCTCAGTATAATCCTTGGATCTCGAATTTTGAGAAGTAATTTTTAACAAAGAGGACGCACGCTGATCAAATGGCGCAGAATACCCCAGCCCATGGATTCTGCACAGGGAGTGTTTCTGAGCTATTTGTATATGTCGGAGGGAAGTTGCCGCGCGAGAAGAAAGGCGTATTGAATCTGACGTCGAGTGTACGAATGATGCGGGTGTCGATGTAGACGCGTCTGGAGAGGTATGCAAGTAAAAGCATAGAAAGTGGAATATCAGTTTGGGAGTTCAAAGATATAAATATATGAAAAAAATCTAAACGCACAAAAAATCCGGCGTCCATTCCAGCGTGAATGAGTCTCCATAGTTCTTTCCGCGCGCTTCGACCAGCTGGTAAGATATACGAAAAATTGGACTCAAGCCGTTTAGACAACCTACGTCCATTTCACCTGCACAGAAGAAAAAAAGGAAAGAAGTAAATCAGTAACAGAACAGCATGTGTATAACATGAAAGAGAAAAGAGGCTGGGGAGCGGGTAGGGAAAAAAACTTACCACTTCTCGGCCAATCGGCATACGTATTATTCACTGGCAACATGCATAATGCACGCCACAGCTGTGCATTGTTTAGTGTAAATTAAAGTGCTACAATGTTCAATACATCCCATCATACGAAACACGTACCCAGTCACTGAACATGGTAGTAAAACGAAGAGAGAATTCAGTTCAGAGGGGTACGCTTTCGGCATCTTTGCGCGTATCTCGACTTTTCCATATCTGACGTAAAGAGAACAGCATCAGAATGCAAGTCATCAATTAGGTTGAGTTCACGGGTGTACGGATGATGGACGAAAGGACGGACGAAACAAATTCGAAACAAAGTAATATGTACTCGATACTGAACGAATTTGCGTCGTTATGCGTGCACTCATGATGGGGTTTATAACCGTGCCTGCTGTGTGGTTGCTCACTGCGTCACATGCAATCCCACCACAACACCAACCAATCAGAACACAAACAGTTAATAACATTCTCCAATAATAATAAAACAACAACAGCATCCCCATTAAATGGCCAGCCATAATATTATGTTTTTTTTTTGGTAGTCAAATTAAGACTGGTTGTTGATGGTTTTTTTCTAAAGGACTTCACAAGGAAAAGGGAAGGTAAGGGGCCTAAGCCTAGTCGATACTCAGAATGAAGAAGTATGTACATGCATGTCCTACTTATATAGGTTTAAGAAGGGACATGTAGAATAAGGAATGTGGGACAATAAGGTATGCAGAGCATGTAGGGGTATTGTCCACAATGAGCAAAAATAGAATGGAGGAATGTAAACGGAGATGGGACAATGAAAATAGAATAATAGGAATATGGCTGTTATGATTCGGTAATGCCGATGAGTCAGTCAAGTCCTGTAGACTGTTTGAGGTGGCTTGGCTTCAACATGCTCATGCATTGCACCCTGCTGTTCCATGTGTGCCACTGATTTGGACAGAAGAGAGCCCTGGGAAGATGCTGAGAGTGTCAGTCCAAGTGAAGGACTTTTAGGCAAGGGAAGGGTAGACAAGAGGTTGTGAACCAAGATGATATTCAGAGTGAGGGACTATCTACATCATCTGCTACTTATATAGGTTAAGAAGCAAGATGTGGAACAGGGTGGCATAAGGAATGGAGAACAATAAGGTATGAAGAATCATGTGGATGTTGGAGAAACGCTGAAAAACCTATTAATAGAGCATAGTTACCCGTTCAGTTACGCTTGACTGCGCTATGTCCACCAAGCATTTAAAGCATTTACTATAAGTAGCTCAACATGTACTATAGTAAAAATCACTGGTAGAAAGCCCAGCCACTCTGTTGATGAGTGCTCATTTTAGTGGCCATTGAGCCAATGTCTGTTCTGTTGAGTTTCCATTTGCTTCCTATCCCTCTCCCATATGCTTCTAGAGTGGAGGTATTGTCCACAGTGATCAAGAATAGAATAGGAAATGTAAGCGAGAATAGAATAATGAAATATGGCTGAAAATAGAATAATGAGAGGGTGGATGAGAATAGAACAATGAAAAAATGGCTGAAGATAAAACAATAGGACTGTTAACCAGATAATAGAGGAATAACAATTGTTCCTAGGGGAAATGGGTAAGGGAAGGGATGGGTAATGAGGGAATGGTGATGGATGGAGGGTGTATGCTTATCTTGTAACTTATGGCCCCCTCTCATCTGTATCATTTATAACAATACTTGTACTGCAACCGTAACTTGATTTTCATGCTCATAATATTCACTGCATAATTTATTGAATTTTTAATCAGAAACTAAGCCCTAACAAAGCTGTTGAAGTGCAACAGCTAAATACCCTCATCTACCTTTGGCTCTTATTCCAACAGTCATGACTTGGGGTTGAGACTTGACTTAAGGCTTAAACCTGAGAACTTGTTATTACAGTGGTGAGCCAGAGGCCTTTATATACAGAAACAATGCAATGATGCAAAATGATATGAGAAGTTGGCTATGTGATTTGAATGATAAATCATGAGAACAAACTATACAAAAGAGGAAACTATGGAAAAACTCTGGAGAAATGGTACAGCATTGAGTCTGTGTAAATAGGGGTTAGGGGCTATGATAGGGAAACAAGAACCAAATAGGGAAGGATGATAAGTAATAACAAGAAAAGCTAGCAGAATAGGAAAGAGGCCTGAGTCATGCCAAGATAAGGGAAAACATATATGTACAGCATGTTTGTGTCGACATGTATGCATATAGCACATTTGTATCAATGTGTATTGTTAAATCCACATGTCGGCGCTTAGCTAGAGACTTCCGGAAGGATTTTCGGAGGGTTCCAAATGATTTCCAAAGGGGGGGTTTGTATTCCAGGGGTGGAGGGACTAAGGGTCGCGGACTCGGGATTGGAATCGGAATGGGGATGGAAGTCGGGAATGCCGGGGGTCTTGGGACTGTTCATGGTATAGGGTGATACGAGTGGTTTGAGGTTGCAGGGACTTGGCTTCAACTTATGTGTTGCGCCCTCCTCGATCATCTGTCCCTAATTTTGGAGAGTCGGAAAGTTTACCGGAACTTAATCGGAAACTACGATGCAGAATTAAGTCGATATTTGTACTGGCGAATAGTCCAGTCGACTGGTGACTTATATACATGTATCTAGTCTTGTACTATCTTTTACCGAGTAAAGACAAGGGGGGGAGGAGAGTACAAGGGGCAATATAAAACGAAGAACAAAGGAGTGAGGTACGTGGCGATCCTGCATGTCATCTATCAAAGGAGCGGAACCTTGACTTTGGAATCTTTGGAGGTTCTGAAACACGGAACCTTGGACTGGTGCATCGGGAATCTGGAAATCAGTTATTCAGACTTGGAGCGATCGGAAAGGTCCCGGAAATGGTGCGGGTGGTTGTGGGGTTTAATGTGGGTTTATTTGGCGGCATGGGCCATAACATGTATGCTTACAGCACATTGGTGTTGGCATGAATGTGATATATGATACGAATGTGCCACATACATGTGGGTGTGGCATGCACCTGACACCCGTTGACCCATGGGAAAAAACCCATGGGTTGATGGGTTTGGGTTCCCCATGGGTCAGGTGTGGGTCACCCACATTTGACCCATGGGTAACCTGTTCCATTCCCTAGCATAAGCTATTAAAAAGGGATAAGGTATGAAGAGCATGTGGGAGCATTGTCCACAATGCTCAAGAATAAAACAATTAACACAGAAAAAAAATAGAACAATAAAATATCGCTGAGTATAAAATAATAAGAGTGTGACCAAAATAAGACAATAGAATGTGACTGAATATAAAACAATAGGGTTATGACCGAGAATAAAACAACAGAAATGTCCCAAGGTAAAACAGAATGAGGGAGTGGATCAGGCATAAAAGAATAAACAAAGGTAGAAAGGATGGGATGAAGGGAAGTAAACCAAGTGATGAACCAAATATACCAAGCTGAGACCATGTACTAGTGAAGAAATGACTAGTCACTGGTGTGTGGGATTAAATGGTAGAGACTGTTTGGCTGGTATGACTGAGTGAACTGAGGCTCAGTGTCATGTACTTAACAATAAGACCCCAATGACAACAATGATATGGAAGAGACCAATTTTACTATCAACTCAGGTGCCGATACTGACAAGATTGTCAAAAAACTAGTCCAGCGATTACCCAACCTATTGTAACAAACAACAATCCTGGCAACCATGCCAAGATTTGTGAGCCTGAAGTATATGATGGCACAGACCAAGTTAAGTATCGTACATTCTTCCTTCAATGTACACTGAATTTCTGAGACCATCCATCCACTTTCAAAATGAATACATCAATGGTTCAGTACACTATCTCTTATCTTATGGCCCTCACACTTCAATGCTTTGAACCAGGTGAAATATGACCTGAGCCTGCTTGGCTTACCATCTACAAAGACTTTCAATCTGAACTCAAAATGAATTTTGGACCATTTAACAACACTGTGCAAGCAGAAATCAAACTTGGCAAGATAGTCATGAAGGACCACTATCATACAGCTCATTACTTTATCAACTTTGCCTAAGCATCCACTTGTACTCAATGGAATGATGCCACCCTCACACATGTGGCTTACAAAGGGTTGACCAAGTGTATTAAGGTATATCTATTTCACATCCTAACAGAGGGCCAATATGACAAGTAAGATAGAGATTAGCTTGATGACTTGATATCATACATAGGCATCAGGTCTATCAATCAATCAGGAAATGTATGAGAGTAGAACTATTTTTGTTTATTATAACTAGCTGTTCTTTATACAAATATCTTGTACTATAAAAATGAGATATTCCAAATCTAGTAATGGTATCTAAATGTGGTCAACCTAATATGGGTTGCTACCCTGTGGTTCTCTGATGGTGCCTTTATATCAAAGGTCACTTCATATGGATCAATCATAATGTAAGGAAAAACTTTCTTATCTATGGTGAGTGCCCATTCTATAAGTCCTGTCTGATTGCAAACTCTTTATTTCATCATCTGTCCCTCTGTTTTGGAACTGTTGATAATTTAACCCAAGAAGCATCACAAAACTTTGGTGTGAATAAAGACTAATCAAGTTCTCTGACAAGATGATAGCAAGTTAATGCCTGTCCAGGTTGTTGTCTAAAAAGAATTGTTTAGAGGAGGCCTTGGCAGGTACCTTGTCAATTATATGTAGGAATAATAGTTTATGAGCATAAACTATTAGTTCTCCCCTTGCCTAGGATTATTTCTACTGATGTTCTATGGAATCTGATTTAGTTCTTTTACTATGTTTTTGCATACCTTTTCTGTTTTGGCCAAGAACCTTTCACTTTAGTAGAAGGGTGAGCTTTACTCTTAAGAATGAACCTCGGTTTTGCCAAAGGGTCTTCAGACCTATTGATGGAAAGGATGGCAACTGGTCTTTGGACCAACTTATATAAGAGTGCTTGCTGCACTAGATAATCTGGTGGGTTATAGATAAGAGTAAGATTGATTATTATTTTTACACTATAGAACTAACCTATATATACTAATTCTAAGCTGATTATGTAACTCCCCAATAAAGCAAGACTTTCCTGAAATTAGTAGAGGGGTGTAGAAAGGTGTTAAGAATGCGAGTGGCATGGTTCTTAGCACTTAAAGCTCGGCGAGTTAAAACTTTGCAGAGGTTCGGGCATGGGGCTTGGCTTAAGCTTATGTTCTGTGCCTTCCAATCTCATTGATCCCTAACTTTGGGCAGAGGTTTGAGTGGAGCAAGGTTTGGAAACCTATTCAACAAAAGCTCAGAGAGTATGATAAAGCTCAGAGAGTGAGTGAGGTTTGTGGGTCAAATTCTAAGTTGATTATCAGACTACTGAACTTCTACATTACATGCGTATTTATACTAGTATGTATTTCAAATTATATTAGGATTTAGCAACTGAGAACAAGGGGAACACAAATGGGGAAAGGGTGTCCAGTTAAAAGAACAAGGAGGTGAAAGTACAAGGGGCTTGAGCGAGCTTTGAGATCAAGCTGCTGCAGGATCTGAATGGGATCTTGAGCGGGATCTAATATACTTCCAAATTAGAAAGGGTTAAGCAGAGTTCAGTCAATCAGTGAAAAGATGGAACAGAAATTAGAGGGTGTTTAGTGATAAAGGTTGGATGAAGCTGCGACTGGTGAATAGAGGGCACATTATCCGGTTATGTCAAGTAGGTAATTTGGCAGTGCCAATGGAGTAACCATCCTATGTCCATATACAAGTGTCCACACCACATGCATGTCACTTGGTATGCTGGTCTCAGCTTGGCACATCCACCACCTACACTCCTTGTCAATTACCCCTCATGCTCTACCTCACTCACCATCTATTAATCCCACACCATTCGCTCCATAATCCTTGACCCACCTTATCTCAGGACTTTCTGTCCTTGTATTATCCTCGGCCATGGCCCCATTGTTTTATATCCTGGCACTCTCTATTGTCCTATCCCTGACCGCATTCCTATTATTCTATCTTTTATTGTTCTATTCCATTTGCATTCCTTCATTCTAATTTTACTCGCTGTGGATAATACTCCCACATGTTCTGCATACCTTATTGTTCCACATTCCTTATTCCACATGTCGCCTCTTAAACTTATATAAGTAGGACATGCATGTATATATTTCCTCATTCTGGGTATCAACTAGGCTTAGGCCCTTCTACCTTCTTCCCCTCTGTTAAGTCCTTGACTCAGGCCGGCATCCTCAGCATCCTCCCAAGCATCTGTCTGTTGCAAATCAGTGGCATGCACGGCAAGTAGGCCACAATGCACAAGTACATTGAAGCCAATGTCACTACTCTTGGCCTGCAGGACTTGGCCATTGTCTGCCCAACCTCTCAGCAGTCTCGAAGTTCATCAGTACTCAAAGCCTGACAGGCTAGAGGGCTGAATATTGGCAGCGGCGGTTGTAAAACTGAGTAGAATGGGTAAATAGAAATGACTGAGAGTAAAAGCACATTCATGTGGATCGAGCGGGATTGTCCTAAAAAGGAAATGCATCCACATGATTTGTTCCAGAGATTAGAATGGCTGTAACCTTGGCGAGGTCACGACAAAAGGAATAGAAAGTCCTGGAAGCCTGTGGAAGTCACCTGTCACCCTATAGTTACTAGTGATAAAGAAATAAGCAATATTCCCATAGCTGGTAGTCTCGTGACTGGTCAAGTCATGAAATATTAATAATAAGCAAGCCATGTTTCTGGGCTGACCTTGTATGTAATAATCATTATCTAAACCCAGGAATTTGTTGTACAATGTAGTCTTGAGAGTTTGAGCCAGCAGTTTGGTACCATTTTCCATGTGTAAGTGTTTGGCACCTGGCTGTGGGTCCTTGTGGGTCTGAATAGAGGTAGGGAAAAAATATAAGTGTTTTTTGAAGGTTTTTATTGGGCTTGAGGAGCTTGATGATTTAAGAGTTAATTACTTGAGGGTAATTCACTCTTAAATAACCAGCCAAAACATTATAACATTTTTTTGATAGTCCAGATAAGACTGATTTAAATTGGATTATTCCTTGGAGGAGAGGTTTGGACTCCTGCATGCTGAACCGGTTGGAAAGTGACCAGACTTTAAGGGATCATCCCCTGTTCCCTAACACCCTCAGTGGCTGTATATATTTGCCTCAGCATTTTTATCTGTCATCCTCTATCACATGAGCCCTATCTTTTATTTATCATAAGTCTATCCTCATTCATTTTTGTACTCTCCCTTTATTCCCTATATGTTAATCAATGTTACAGCTCCCCTATTCCCCTGGTCATATAGGCACCTACCATGTAAGTCACATTCATTCACTCATTACATATTGTAACTATTAGTGAGTCCAGTTACTTTCTTGCCTCTGTGTATCTACTGATTTTATTTCTATTGCCCCATGTCACTCTCTCTGTTTTCTTGCTGTTCTACCCACATATGTCTACCTTTCTACTCCCTTATCCTCTATCCCTTTCATCATTCCCTTTCCTCTTCCTGTCCCTTCCACCTTTTTTCATAACACTGACACTCTACGCAACTCACCATCTACTAATCCCACCATGCCTACTCCTCATTCCTCGATCCACCTCACCTCAGGACTTCCTGTCCTTGTTTTATCTTCAGTCGTAACCATTGTTTTATAGTCAGGCACTCCCTATTGTCCTATCCTTGGCCACATTTCTATTATTCTATCCTTTATTGTTCTATTCCCATTTGTGTTCCTTCATTCTTATTTTACTCATTGGGGATAATACCCACATGCTCTGCATACCTTATTGTCCCACATTTCTTATTCAACATGTCGCCTCTTAAACCTATATAAGTAGGGCATGCATGTACATATTTCCTCATTCTGGGTATCAACTAGGCTTAGGCCCTTCTACCTTCTCCTCCTCTGTTAAGTCCTCTACTCGGGCCAGCATCATTGGCATCCTCCCGAGTATCCCATCTGTTGCAAATCAGTGGCATGCATGGAGAGTAGGGTGCAACACATGAGTACATTGAAGCCAAAGCCACTACTTCCGGCCTGCAGGACTTGGCCATTCCCATCCGACACCTCGGCATTCCCAAAGCTTGACAATTTCCTTCTGTCTGAAGTCCTTACTTGGGCCAACACCCTTGGCATCCTCCTGAGTTACTCTTCTCTCTGAAATCTGTGGCCACACAGAAAGTAGAGAACAATGCATGAGTACATTGAAGCCAGCCACTTCTTTTCAGTCTATTGGACTTGGCCAATATCCCCGCCAGCATTGTTGAAGTCGGGACTTTTACATTAGTACTCAGCCCATGCAACCTTGGTATTCAAAAGAGAGCCCAAGAGCAAAATAGAGGATTTGACTGCAAGTGTGTATGCAGCGATAAGATTTATTTTATTTTAGTTTTTTGTATGCTTTTTGGATCGTGGTCAAGAGATAGAATACTCTGCTAATTTATTTTACATAGCGTACTATAAGACTGTGAAGGATAGGGATGAGATAATCACATGAAAAGTAAAAATACAGGAGAAGTTAAAACAGTATGACAAATGCTTAAGACAATTTTATACAGCATATACATAATTCTTAATTGAATGGAAACAATAGAGAACATACAGAATAATGGTGGGTTGCTATGGCCCATGCTGCCAAACAAACCCACATTAAATCCCACAACCACCCGCGCCATTTCTGGGACCTTTCCGATCGTTCAAAGTCTGAATAACCGAATTCTGGATTTCTGATACATCATTCCAAGGTTTCGTGTTTCCGAACCTCTGAAGATTCCAAAGTCAAGGTTCCGCTCCTTTGATAGACGATGCGCAGGATCATCGCGTACCTCACTCCTTTGTTCTTCATTTTATATTGCC
Source organism: Chroogomphus rutilus (assembly GCA_003314275.1). Taxonomy (NCBI): domain Eukaryota; kingdom Fungi; phylum Basidiomycota; class Agaricomycetes; order Boletales; family Gomphidiaceae; genus Chroogomphus; species Chroogomphus rutilus. The sequence goes on along the minus strand of QLPI01002190.1, from coordinate 1,473 downwards.
CCTTGTACTCCCTTCCCCCCTTGTCTTTACTCGGTAAAAGATAGTACAAGACTAGATACATGTATATAAGTCACCAGTCGACTGGACTATTCACCAGTACAAATATCGACTTAATTCTGCATCGTAGTTTCCGATTAAGTTCCGGTAAACTTTCCGACTCTCTGAAATTAGGGACAGATGATCGAGGAGGGCGCAACACATAAGTTGAAGCCAAGTCCCTGCAACCTTGAACCACTCGTACCACCCTATACCGTGAACAGTCCCAAGACCCCCGGCGTTCCCGACTTCCGTCCCCGCTCCGATTCCAATCCCAAGTCTGACCCTTAGTCCCTCTGCCCCCAGAATATGAACCCCCCCTTTGGAAACCATTCGGAACCCTCCGAAAACCCTTACGGAAGTCTCTAGCTAAGCGCCGACATGCAGATTTAACATGGTTCAAAAAGTGAACATTGTTGATACAGAAAATAGTTGGCCAGACTCCTTCCGGTCTCAATAGAAATGCTGGACGACATGGATCCTTCCTTTGTTTTGAAGATAGAATTAAGGTCATTGATAGAATTAAATGAATTTGTTCTTCTTTATTGCACCTGATAAACTTGACTCGGCTCATAAAATTTCAGTCTTCATGAATAAATCGTGATACCCTCGTAAAAGTTTTGTAAAAGTCGTAAAAATATTTGATTTGCTTATGCCAATACTTGACACTTTTGGTTCTTGACAGTTAGTCAATTTATGACTAAATAATAGCCTAATGAACAGACAAATGTTATACTAATTTCTTATCTATGAAGAGTCCATGTCAAAAGGAAAAGGTTTCTTATACTAGATGAGAATTACATGGATTGAAAATGAAATAGGATGTAAGTGTTCTAATAGTATTTCTGAGGTACAGTATGGGACAAGCAAACTCAACCAATTTGGTTTTGAGCGATCGAGAATTTTTTGTGCCAAACTAATTTTATATTCAGAATCAGAATGTCAAAATATGTCCAAAAAACGTGTTCCGAAGTTTTTCCAACGAGTTTTTAATGTGGCCAAATTTTTGGGCCTTTTCAGCTCAATTTTTCACCCCAAATCTCGTTGTCATGACGTAAATTTGAGTTAACTATGGCTTCAATTGACATCATAGCTAGATTTTGTCAAAGCAGTGGTGATGAACGGCTTTGGGAATCAATTAATTCGATGCTCCCCGTCGGAAATAGTTTCGATCACACCCCCTTCCTTCACCACTTGTCAAGCCTACATGGGAAAATTCATCAGCTAACATGGCGGCTATCTGTTGAACCCGAGCAATATATTTTCAGGATCAGAACCGGTAATCCCTTCAGGCCTATCATGAATTGCATACGACGATGCTTCAAGCATTAAATAACGATGACTAAATGATTAAAAGGTGGAGTGTTAAATCCTGCATGGGATTTTCTGTTGTTGTACAGTTGGTGTCTCCCAGCTTGATTCAGCACAGGTAATTGC
>QLPI01002183.1:0-20705 GCA_003314275.1 Chroogomphus rutilus | reverse complement strand
CAACGCATGAGCACGTTGAAGCCATGCCACTACTTCTAGCCTGCAGGACTTGGCCTTTACCCATCCGGCCCCTTCGGCTTTCCCGAGGCCTGTCAGTATGTACGGTCCCTGACAAAGCCCCCGCTAGTCCGATCCCAATTCCCATGACCAAGGTTCCGCATCTTGATAACTGATGCGCCAGTCTATTGCGTACCTTACTCCCTTATTCTTCTTTCCTATTGACCCCTTGTACTTCCTTTCTCCTTGTTTTATGATCGGCAAAGATAGTACAAGGATAGTCGCATGTATATAGTCTTCCAGTCGACTGGACTGTTCGCTAGTACGAATATCAACTTAGTCTACCACCTAGTTTCCGATTCATTTCTGGCAACTCCCGTCTCCTTTCCGAAATTAGGGACAGACGATCGAGGAGGGCGCAACACATAAGTTGAAGCCAAGTCCCCTTGACCTCAAACACTACAGCGACCGGATTGAACCATTCTGCGACCGACCCTAAGCTCCCGGTGCTTCCGCCTCCATCCGTAGCCATCCAACTTCCATCTCTGGTCCTCAGCCCCATTACGGACCTCTACACTGACTTGGATAGCCCTTCTGGAAGTACTAGCTAAGCGCCTGACACACGGACTTAACAGTATATTCGTACTCACACTCCTGATCGTCATGAAAAATAAGGCACAAGCAAGATTTTTACAAGCATGCACAAGACCCCTCTTTCTATGGGCACCACTCTCGAAGAGCACCTCCGTACCACTGGAAAACATGACAAATCTTGCCAAAGCCATCACTACGCTAGCAAACAGCCTTGCTATCTCCAAGAAATCGAGACCTCCCGCAAAAATTCGAAGCCCAGACCCCTTCGACGGTTCCAACCCCAGAAAATTACAAACCTTCCTCATACAGTGCAACCTAATTTTCTGGGGTGACCCAGAAACCTTCAACACCAGTAGCACCAAAGTAACCTATGCACTATCGTATCTAACCGGAACCGCCCTGGACTACTTCGAACCCACCTTCACCGCCCATGACAAACCCCTCTGGCTCCACGATTATGACAAATTCACTTCCAAACTCAAGACACATTTTGGCCCCCATGACCCGGAAGGCGAGGGGGAACTGGACCTCAAGAAACTCCACATGTGTAACGACCAACGCGTCATGGAATATATGGTTGAATTCAACCGCCTCACCACCCGTACCCGCTGGGACGACTCTGCCCTTCGCCATCAATACTATAAGGGGCTCCCCGGGAGAATTAAGGACGAAATAGCTAGAATAGGAAAACCATCCTCCCTGCCAGAGCTTCGCCTCCTGTCCCGATCCATCGACGCATGATATTGGGAACGAAAATCGGAAGTCACCAAGGAACTCACCCGGGCACTCGACTACCAACAGACGCCCAAACTTGACAAGAATAGGAAACTCACACCCCTGGAATGACAATGCCGTTTTAGGCAAAACCTCTGCTTATTCTGTGGCAAAGCAGGCCACAGGGCCAGAAAATGCCCCAAGAAGGAAAGCACTGACTCGGCAGCAACAACCCCAGCACGGACGAAGGAACGTTCTGAAGCCATCGACACTCCCGTCATACTCCGACTCAATGCATCCACCCTCTCAAGCCCAAATGCACTGACCATTCGCCTAACCTCTGACTCCCTACCAGGATAACACCTGAACATGCTCGTCAACTCAGGATCGACACACTGCTTCCTGGATTCAGGACTAGCATCTAGATACAACCTTCAGTGCCAAGACATCACGCCCATTCCGCTAAGACTTTTTGATGGGACCTCCAACTCCTCCATTTGCAAGACCATCAAACTTCCAGTCCGCTTCCCCCAAGGGGAACAACACTCCGTGACCTTTTTCGTAACTCTGCTAGACTTGAGCTGCTCGGTGGTCTTGGGACATAACTGGCTCACCCGCTTCAATCCAACGATTGACTGGGTTCTGGGCAACTTATCCTTCAAGCCCCCACCGCCGACCGACTCCATGAAACCACCCGAACCTATAGCCCCCTCTCGCCATTCACCTGACCCCCTGAGAAAACCACTCGTCGCGCCCAAGGTGGCGTTGATCAATGCAGCAGTGTTCGCCCGCATCTCAAAGATGGAGGGCACCCAGACCTTTCAACTACTACTCTCCAACCTCGACAGAACCAAGGACGGCCCCGTAGACCTATCCAACATTCCAAACAAATACCACGAATTTCAGGACGTCTTTAGTAAAAAGCGTGCAAACACCCTGGCCCCACACCGACCCTACGACCTAAAGATAGACTTAGAGGAAGGAGCCTCACCCCCCTTCGGCCCCATCTACTCCTTATCAGAAAGCGAGCTGAAATCGCTACATGAATTCTTGGACGAACACATATCCATGGGTTTCATCTGCCCATCCCGCTCACTGGGTGGGGCACCTGTCCTGTTCGCCCGAAAGAAGGATGGTTCCCTATGATCATGCGTCAACTTTAGAGGACTCAACAAAATCACAAAAAAGGACCGGTACCCGCTGCCCCGCACCTCTGACCTACTTGACAGCCCCCGTAAGGCTAGAATCTTCCCTAAAACAGACCTACGACACGCGTATCACCTTGTCTGCATCCGAGAAGGTGACGAGTGGAAAACTGCCTTCCACACGTGCTACGGATCCTTTGAATGGCGCGTCATGCCTTTTGGATTGAGCAACTCTCCAGCCGCCTTTCAACGCCTCATGAACAACATCTTCTCTGACCTCCTTGACGTATCGGTACTGGTATACCTAGACGACATCCTGATATACTCCAACAACCTTGTAGAACACAGGAAACATGTGCGTGAAGTCCTAAAATGACTCCGAACCAACCTCCTGTATGCCCGTGTGGACAAATGCCAATTCCACGCTGACACAGTGGAATACCTGGGATACATTCTGTCCCCGAACGGCCTCACCATGGCCAACGACAAGATCAAGGTGATCCAGGACTGGCCCGAACCGCGCAAAGTCAAGGACGTCCAGTCCTTCCTCGGATTCGCAAACTTCTATAGACATTTCATTTTCAACTACTCCGACATCACTATCCCGCTAACCTGTTTGACACGAAAAGACACACCTTGGAACTTCTCCGAAGACTGCAGGACGTCCTTCGAAACCCTCAAGAAGGCCTTCACCACAGCCCTGGTGTTAAGCCAATGGACCCCTGACTCTGTCAAGTGTCGGTTACTGACGGACTTCGGTACTGCCGAGGGGTGTTGTCGAAAGGTCGGGCGGACTATGGCCAAGTCCTGCAGGCCAAGAGTAGTGGCGTTGGCTTCAACGTACTCGTGCGTTACGCCCTACTTGCCGTGCGTGCCACTGTATTTACAACAGACAGGTACTCGGAGGGATGCTGAGGATGCCGGCCCGAGTCGAGGACTTTAACAGAAGAGAAGAAGGTAGAAGGGCCTAAGCCTAGTCGATACCCAGAATGAAGAAGTATGTACATTCATGTCCTACTTATATAGGTTTAAGAAGCGACATGTGGAATAAGGAATGTAGGACAACAAGGTATGCAGAGCATGTGGTTATTGTCCACAACGAGTAAAATTAGAATAAGAAATGTAAGGCGGAGATAAAACAATAAAGGACAGAATAATAGGACATGCCCTAGGATAGGACAATAGGAAATGCCCGATTATAAAACAGGGTTATAACCGAGGATAACACAAGGGCAGGAAGTCCCGAGGTGAGGCGGACCAAGGAGTGAGGAGTAGGCATGGAAATGAGGGGTGTGACTGATATGTGCGTCTGGCCGAGAACAACTCATTGAATTGTTCGTGCTTGGTTACTGATGGAGTATTTTAGTCGGCACCACCGAGTTATTGGGTCCTCGGTACGTGTACTTGACAGACTCCCAACTCGTCGTTGAGACGGACACCTCCGACTACACCCTGGCGGCCATCTTATCCATAATCTCCCCCACGGACAATGAGATACACCCGATCGCCTTCCACTCCCGGACATTTTCACCCCCAGAACTAAACTATGACGTACATGATAAGGAGCTACTCGCTATCTTTGAGGCCTTCAAAACCTGGTGACGTTACCTGGAAGGTGCACCCCACCCCATCGACGTGGTAACGGACCACAAAAACCTGAAATACTTCTCGACGACCAAACTTCTCACCTGCCGACAAGTCCAATGGTTGGAATACCTTTCACAATTCAACATGACCATCCGTTTCCGCCCGGGATGCCTTGGAGCCAAACCGGACGCACTAACCAGACGATGGGACATCTACCCCAGAGAGGGAGGGAACAACTATGCCACGATCAACCCTCACAACCTCCGACCTGTCTTCTCCACAGAACAGCTATCTGCCTCCCTACGAGCCACGGCACTATACTTCCCATCACTACGAGCGGCCGCAATAATGGACACAGAACGACTCCACAACGACATCCGCGCAGCAATCCGAAACAATCCAGAAACCTTGGAAAAACTCGACAACCCCAACGGAAAATGGTCAGCCACACCAGACAACCTCCTCCTCAACCAGCATATCTACATCCCGGACAGCAACGACCTCTGCCTATGGATCCTACAAGACAAACACGACCACCCCATCTCTGGACACTTCGGACAAAATCGGACGCTCAACCTCATCAGGAGAGAGTATACATGGCCTGGACTCTGAAAAACCGTGAAGTCCTACATCAAGTCCTGCACAACCTGCATGCATGCCAAAACACAAAGACACCGACCATACGGCCTCCTGAAACAGCTACCGGTTCCCATATGCCCGTGGAACTCCATATCAATGGATTTCATTGAAAAACTACCCCCGTCGGCCGGCTACGACTCCATCCTTGTCATCGTAGATCGACTCACCAAACAATCCATCTTCATCCCGACCCACGACACCATCACATCCCCCCTCCTAGCCAAGTTGTTCGTGCTCCACGTATTTTCAAAACACGGGGTCCCATCGCACATTACCTCGGACCACGGAACAGAATTTGTGTCTTCCTTCTTCAGGTCCCTGGGGAAGGCCCTAGACATGAAACTACACTTCACTTCCGGATACCATCCAGAAGGCAATGGACAAACCGAATGGATGAACCAAACGTTGGAACAATACCTCCAGGTCTACTGCAATTACCAGCAGGACAACTGGGCAGACCTCCTCCCAATCGCGGAGTTTGCCTACAACAACGCCCCCAATGCAACAACTGGAATTTCACCCTTCTTCGCCAACAAAGGATACCACCCGGACATCACCTTCTACCCCGAGTGAGACCTGGCCTCCTCAAGGGCGCACGACTTCACAGTGGACCTAGATGAACTACACCAGGAGCTCCGCAGAAACATAGCCGTGGCCCAACAACGCTACGCCACCTCCGCAGACCAACACTGTTCCCAAGGACCGGAGATCAAGGTCGGAGACAAAGTCTTCCTCAAATTGGACAACATCCAGACCACAAGACCCTCCTGGAAACTGTCCGAGAAATACCTAGGGCCTTACGAGGTCATAGCTCGAGTAGGACCAGTATCCTACACCCTTTGCCTTCTGAAAAACATGAGGTTGATCCACCCCGTCTTCCACGTCTCAATGCTGGAGCCTTCAACCCCCAACACCTTCCCCAACCGTGTGATACCACCACAGCCGCCAATAGAAATCAATGGGGAACCCAAATACAAAATAGCAGAAATCCTGGACTCAAAGATCGATTGCCAGCATGGCTGCCAACTCCGATACCTAGTCAGATGGGCTGGTTACGAGGGAACAGAAGAAGAAACCTCCTGGCTCCCTGCCACAGAACTGAACCACACGAGGGAGGTAGTTTCGGACTTTCACCGTGCCTATCCGCTCAAGCCAGGCCCAGGGAGGCCAAGCAACCAGCCTTGACTACCCCGTACATTGTTCGACAGCCAAGGACCTCGAGGGCTTGGTCCTAATGGGGGGGTACTGTTACATCCCATGCCCCCAACAAACCCATGCCAACCCCCACAACCACCTACCCTGTTTCCGAAACCTCCCCGACCACCAAAGGACGAACGATCACTTTCCGTGGTTCCCGTCCCGTAACATCCAAGCCCCCGCTAGTCCGATCCCAATTCCCATGACCAAGGTTCCACATCTTGATAACCGACGCACCAGTCTATCGCGTACCTTACTCCCTTATTCTTCTTTCCTATTGACCCCTTGTACTTCCTTTCTCCTTGTTTTATGACCGGCAAAGATAGTACAAGGATAGTTGCATGTATATAGTCTTCCAGTCGACTGGACTGTTCGATAGTATGAATATCAACTTAGTCTACCACCTAGTTTCCGATTCATTTCCGGCAACTCCCATCTCCTTTCTGAAATTAGGGACAGACGATCGAGGAGGGTGCAACACATAAGTTGAAGCCAAGTCCCCTCGACTTCAAACACTATAGCGACCGGATTGAACCATTCCGCGACCGACCCTAAGCTCCCGGCGCTTCCGCCTCCATCCGTAGCCGTCCGACTTCCGTCTCCGGTCCTCGGCCCCATTATGGACCTCTATGCTGACTCGGATAGCCCTTCTGGAAGTACTAGCTAAGCGCCTGACATGCTGTCAAGTCCACGTACCGAGACCCATCTGCCGGCAGTACCGACTGAGCAATCATCCTATATCCACGACCAAGTGCCCATATCACATGCATAACACTTGATGCGCCGGTCCCGGCTTGGCACATCCACCATTCACGATCCTCGGTCCGTTTCACCTCGGGACTTCCTGTCCTTGTATTATCCTTGGACACGACCCCATTGTTTTATACTCGGCCGCTCCCTATTGTCCCATCTCAAGTCACGATCCTATTATCCTGTCTTTTATTGTTCTATTACCGCTTTGCATTTCTTCGCATGCTCTGCATATCTTGTTGTCTCACATTCCTTATTCCACATGTCGCTTCTTAACCTATATAAGTAGGGCATGGATGTACATACTTCCCCATTCTGGGTATCGACTAGGCTTAGGCCCTTCTACCTTCTTCCCTTCTGTTAAGTCCTCGACTCGGGCCGGCATCCTCAGCATCCCCCCGAGTATCTGTCTGTTGCAAATACAGTGGCACGCACGGCAAGTAGGGCGCAATGCACGAGTACGTTGAAGCCAACGCCACTACTCTTGGCCTGCAGGACTTGGCCATAGTCCGCCCAACCTTTCGACAACACCCCTCGGCAGTACCGAAGTCCGTCAGTAACCAATACTTGACACACGTGGACTTAACATCTGTGACTGATAAGGCCACTATCTGGCATATAATGGAGGATATAAAATAGAAGACCTGTGATGTGCATGTGTCACGCTGAGTAAGACTTGGACTTGGACTTGTATACAATAGTCTAGACATTTCTAGACTTGGTCTTGGAGACTTGACTTAGGACTTTGAGACTTGACTTAGGACTTTGACACTTGACTTAGGACTTTGAGACTTGACTTAGGACTTTAACTTGTGAACTTGTTATTACAGAGGTGAGCCAAAGGCCTTTATATACAAAAACCAAGCAATGCTGAAAAATGATGTGAGAGGTTGGCTATGTCAATTGAATGACAAAGCATGAGAGCAAAGTATACAAAAGAGGAAACTATGGAGAAACTCTGGAGAAATGGTACAGCATCAAAGTTGTGTGAATAGGGGCTAGGGGCTATAATAGGAGAAGACTAACCAAAAAGATAAGGATGATGAATAACAATGAGAAAAGACTAACAGAATAGGAAACAGGTCTGAGTCAAGCCAAGAAAAGAGGAAACACATGAAAGAAACAATAAGGAAGTCCACCAATAAATGTCTAACAACCTTGTCCACTACTCCTGAGGGGCCTTAGGATGAGTCAGGGGACTGAGTCATCTTGGAGTATTTCCAGGGCACAGGCAACATATCTTCCGCAATTTCTCCAGTATTCAATCCAAGGATAGGGGTCTGGGAGTAGGAGGACTAATGGGTATACGGTCATACACTCTTATCTTGTGTGTAAGAGTGAGTCAAATGGAGTGGGTGGGGTAATCAGGATGGGATGTTGCCCTGAACTCTGCCTCATATTCTACTCTACTCCTATCACAATATGCTGGTCTAGACATCATTCCAAGAAATATGTTTGGTTCTCAGCTTTCTGGGAAATAGACTGCATCCCCTATTGCATATGACTGATTGTAGATTGTATGGGATCTTCTCCTGAGTGAGAAATGTACTGGAGGAGGTACATGAAGATAATGATATGTTAATGGTTCTACCTGGATATATGTGTCCTGGGTGTTGTAGTATTGTAAGGGAATGAGCTCTGAAGAAGACATGATGACAAATTGGGAGTCTGAAGATTGGAGTGCTGAATAGAATGGTTGGCTGTGCAATGTGGTGACAGTGAAAGTGATATGGGATGAGCACCATTGGAGTCTAATTTATAATGTGGTTGAGATCATCTGCTTTACTGTTATGATATGAAGGAATGATGTAATCATAATTAAATGTAAAATCTCCCAAAAATAAACAATGGCAAGGTTCAGAGCAGGGCATGGCTTCAACTTGAATGTTGTGCCCACCAGATTGCACTGGTCCCTAATTTTGGAATAGCGAGACAGAGAAAAGCTTAGTCGAGAATCAAAGTCAATTATCTGATTGAGGACTGAACTACTGAATTACAAGATCTTTATACTACTTTCAAATCTACTAGTAGTCAACTAGATTCCTATAATAGAATAAGAAAGCCAAGGATTATGAAAAGCGAGAATGGAAATACTACATCCCAATCTTGATCTCCTCCATGACATTGGGGGGTGATATTTCACCCCAATTCCCAACAGAGTTACCCTAAGGAATGTAATAGCAGATCAGATATAAGAGATGGAATGGAATGGCAAATAAATGGAAGTGGAGCGGAACATAAATAAAAGGATATCAAACATAAATGAAGACAGAATAGAATTGCAAGCATATGGAGTGTGATGTAAATGAGTGGAGTGAATTGACAAGAGCATGTGATGCCAAGATGGATACATGAGGTGCATATAGTCCATGGGCTGAGGGTGTATAGTTGAATAGGTGAGTAAGGGCATAGTTGGGCTGAGTAGGATGATGTTACATACCATTGCAATGGTTGGTGAATACATGTAACAAATTGCTGTTTAAATAGTGCCCACAGACTAATGCCAGATAACCTGGCATAGTGGCCTTTTGCAATGGTATGTAACAGATGAAATGAATAGTCAGGCATGCCAGCATATGGTTCCTAACAGTTACTGTCAGTGTTCACTGCATCTCCCACATGTGGCCCCTATTGACTACACCTTGCATGTCTCACAATGCTCCTTGCATGGGTCGCAAGGCAGACAGAGGGATGGCAACCACTCCTGGGTCAGCTTTTCTTTGCACTATTTGAAAGAAAATCAATAAAAAGGAATATAAAAAAGAACTACCGCTCACCTGGGCCCCCCTCGGCCACTTACTCTTTCCTCTTCCTCTCAGACTTGGCCCCTTGCTGGGCCCTGCTTCCACACTCCTACCCCTTTTGCACATCATTTTCTTTGGGATTCCTGAGCTCTCAGGAGCCCCCACATCGATGGCACCCTCATTTTTAGGTGTTCCATCTTGTTCCCCTGTATCCTGGGGAAGCTCCACCCCATTCATCTCCTCAGGAGTCTGAGTTCCCCGCCCCCCATTTGGCCAACTCATCCTGCTCCTTTTCAGCCACCCATTTTTCTTCAGCAGCCTTGGCTGCTGCCTCTGCATCAGCTGGTAGTGTTCATTTGGTGAATACCTTGGTCATAGTTGTCAGGCCGATGCCAAATGAATCTCGGCGGTCAACGAGTACAGCACCCAGTCAGTAAGGTTTCAGTTGGGGCTTATTCTCAGGGGTTCCCCTGACAATAGCAGTCAAACACATGTTCTGATATCTGAAGGGGACCATGAATTATCAGCTTGTCTATGCACCCTCACCATCAGGTGAACTTTTTGAATGCTATCCTAATGCTGACCATGGTAGAAATCCAGACAATGGCAAGTCTACCATTAGATACTTTTTTAAAATAGGCATGGGTGTGATTAGCTGGTCCAGCAAACTTCAAACTATATTAGCACTCTCCACCACTGAGGATGAATTTGTTGCTGCAGTTCATGCTGGAAAGGAGGTGTCTGGTTTTGATAATTCCTTGGTGAACTTGGGTACAGATTTGATTCACCCTCTATCCTTTGAATTGACAATCAGTCTACAATCTCTGTGGCTCAAAACCCTGAACACCATGGTCAGATGAAACACCTTGATTTGTGGTTCTTCTGGTTTTAAAGTAATGTTTCCAGTAGTCCTCTCTTCATTCCTCTTTATGTACTCACCAACCCACTGGAGCAAGTTAAAGTAGATAGATGTAGGAAACTGATGGGCATTGAAAAGCATATGTGATCATTGCAGTGGTCACTCATAAGGATGGGGGGGGGGGGTTAGGTTATGATTTTATTTCACCACATTTGTGGTTTGCATTTGGGCTTTTGTGTTTTGCATTGGGCTTTTCTAATTTGCATTTGGATTCTTTGGTGCTTGATTTAAGCCTCCATAATGTATCACAAAGCACACCTTGGGGCCTTGTCTTTAGCATCCATATTGACAAGTCCCAAAGGCCCTTGTTGCTGTGTGTCAGTTGAGAGTCCTTTATAGTGCTTGCTTGCCAACAGTAATGGTATTGGTGGTGTTGGAGTCAGGCAATGTGCATTGCCTGAGGTCCTGGTAAACAGGTAATCCTAAAGTTGGGAATCTGAGGAGTGATGGTAAACATTGAGGGCTGATGTTGAGAGAGATGCTGTTGTTTAATGTGTATTTGATAATGTCAAAAGAGTCAAGTATGAGGAGCTAGAGTAATCAGAAAATTTGAGAGACCAACAACAATTTTTCAGCATTATATGATTCATTGGAAGGTAAATTAGGGATAAATATGGTTAAAATCTACAATAACAACCTTCCCTGACTCATATCCAAAACATGCTTTGGATTTTGAGAATGAATATGTGTAAAAGCCACGAAACTCAGGGGGGAAGTAGCAAGGTGCAAACGGAGGGTCTGTAAGAATCCAGTCCTTATCCCAAGATAGGGACGCGAGATGCTCCTCCGGGGCGACGATTTGAAAAGCACCTCGGAAGATATGGGTGACTCGGCTTCCGTCTGGCAATGGGATGGAAGCAGAATCGAAACACGCAGTCGATTCACCGGTGCTGAGGTTCCAGATATGAACTGAATGGTGCCCTGAACTGAAGACGACTTGTGTTCCGTCAAGTAAAAAGGCAACGGATGTCACATATCCTCGATGCCCCTCGAGTATATGGTCTGTTAACCCGGTAGTCGTATTCCATATCCGGACTGAGCCCTGTAGCGAGCCAGACGCCACACGTGTACCATCAGTGGAGAAAGCAACACACAACACGCAATCTGAATGTCCCTCGAGTATCTTTTCGACCCTCACTGTCCTGGTATTCCAAATCCGGACAGAGCGGTCGTCTGAACCAGAAGCCACAAGTGTCCCGTGAGGTGAAAATGCAACACACCGCACCGCAGCTGAATGGCCCGTCAGTTGCCTTAACCTGCCTGTAGCCACATTCCATATCCGCACTGGCTTGTCGCGTGAACCAGACGCGATTTGCTTGCCATCAGGGGAGAAGGCCACACAATGCACAAAATGGGTATGACCCTCCAGCACACGCTCCACCTCTCCCGTGCTAGCATTCCAGATCCGAATTGATTTGTCTGTTGAACCAGAAACGACCCGTGTGCCATCAGGCGAGAATGCCACTGACGTCACCCAACCAGAGTGTCCCCTCAGTCGGCGTTCTGTCTTCCCCGGAATCACATGCAACGGGGGAGATGAGTTGCGTGGTCTTTCACGTGAGACTGTACTCGATTTTAATTGCTTCACATTCCAAATCCGGACAGAGGAATCCAATGACCCAGAGACGATGCGTGTCCCGTCACAAGAGAATGCAACAGACCACACTGCACTCGCATGTCCCTTCAGCACGTGCTCGATTCTTCCCGTCCCCGCATTCCAGATGTGGATCGAAGAGTCAAGCAAGCCAGCCACGATTCGGGTCCCGCCAGGCGAGAAGGCAACAGATTTCGCCGAACTCGGATTTCCCTCCAGTATGCGCTCAATCTCCCCGCTTGTAGCATTCCAGATACGGACTGAGGTGTCATAGGAACTAGACACAACACGTGACCCGTCAGGGGAGAAAGCCACAGACCACACCCAATATGAATGGCCCTCCAATATGCGCTCTATCTCTCCATTTTCTCGATTCCAGATTCGCACGGTCATATCTCTGGACCCAAACACGACACGTGTGCTATCAGGTGAGAAAGCCAGAGACACCACCCAATCGGAATGCCCCTCTAGTTCCCGCTCTGTCTCCCCAGCAACCACACTCCAGATCCGAATGGACTTCCACGACCCAGACACGATACGCATCCCGTCAGGTGAGAGAGCCACAGCCTGCACCGCATCCAAATGACCCTCAAGTGTGCGCACCGTGTTTCCTGTATTTGTATCCCAGAGCCGTACTGACGCATCATCCGAACCAGACACAACACGTGTCCCATCTTGCGAGATGGCAACACACTGCACCGCGTCTGAATGCCCCACCAGCATGCGTTCCAACTCGCCCGTAGCCGTGTCCCAAATACGAACAGACTTGTCATAGGAACCAGAGACAACTCGGCTACCGTCACTAGAGAACATCACCGAGGTTACGGTCGCACGGTGTCGCATTACTTGCTCGGATGCCAGCCCCCATGAATCCGCAACACCCACAACCACTTGATGTACGCTGGACAAGGATGTCGCATACTTCTGTCGGAGTAGGGACTGTTTCGGAATCCATGTCAACGCCGAGCCATAGGTGTTGAGGCAGTGATGGCCTATAGCTTCATATCCCATCTGGAGGCATCGGCGAGCATCATCGAACAACAACCAGTGCTTGTTGTGCGTCTTGAGGTAGTTCTGTAAGATTGATGAGCTAGAATTCATTTCCAAAGAGAAAACTCACTGCCATCGCCTCTGTTGCCTTCCGAAGAGACTTGACACCAGATTCTAGTTCGCCAAATGCGCTGAGGCACTCGAACCAGTGCAAGATATGGTTATCGGCAAATTCAGCAACACCGTCGAGCATCGTCGATGGATTTGCAGGGGACGACGCTTCCAGAAGATGAAATGCCCAATATATGCACGAGTATTGGAGGGCCTCTGGAATTACATCAGGATCGGTGATTTCATGCGGTAGTGTTCCAATCCAATCTTCAGCCAAGTCACAAATATTACGGCAAAGTGACTTATTCATGAATTTAAGACAGTGGGTGGCCAGTTTATGGTGTGCATCCAATTCATCTACGCTGTGCGCTAGGCAGCGCTTGGGATCAACGATGAATTCACGGAAAGAGGCGTGGAAGATGGTGACACGTCCATCATTGGTAGAGGCAATATGAATTACCGACCGAAATCGAGATAGGTCAATCTCAACCTGATCGCATGTCTTCTCTAACAAGGAAGCGATCCCGTTGATAGACAATGGGATTTGCACACAGACCACCGCGGCAAGCAACTCCTGTCTCGCCATCTTTTCTGAGTCAATCAGGAGATTCCTGAATGCTTCCTCCATGATCAAATTGTAGAAACTGTCCAGAGACAGGAGAGGCAACGCCGAGTGTGTGAGTGAAGTTATACGCGTCTTTGGATTTACGTCCGTGTCGTCGATATACCGCACCGCAGTAGCAGCGTATATAAATAATGCATCTGACTTGTCAAGAAGACTCTTTATCTCGGCTTCGGATGGCCAGGGAAGGTTAGGTTGGGAATATCCGTGCTTTGTCGCAATATTTGACAGTGAAGATCTCAGGTAGGTTTCAATATCGGTTTTTTCGTCGTCCAGAAATGATCCTTTATGAAGGGAGAATTCCTCTAGAGAAGATTCAGGATTATGATGGAAGGATGCAGTGATCCAGGACTCAGGTCGACTGGTAATGCAGAACTTCAGAGGTATGTCCACCACACCATCAAGGATTGTCTTTATTAATAGCTTTACTTTCCTAGGTTCCATGCATTCGTCCAATGCATCTATAACAACAATATTGCCAAGCAAATTTTGGTTTTCCGCGACAGGCCTAATGGGCTCTATCACCAGGGACTTGAACTGGTCGGAGATGGAGTTGAGATCGGCCACATCAGGTGTATTTGTCAGAAGATCCTGCATTACTGTTCGGATCCCGGGGTTAGATCGAGCCAGCATGTTGGCTATCGTAGGAATAATCCTCGTTGCGTCAGTTAATGCTGAGCTCGAGCGAGAACAAAAAAAGCTGGCTCCAAGACTCTTCTGCTCATCCAAACGCTGGCTGAGAGTGTGAGCGATGCTTGTCTTTCCCGTTCCGAGTTGACCATTCAGCCAGTAGACCTTTGCGGCTGAAGCATCGTGCGCCCATCTCTCGAGGTCATCCAATATCCTTACACGGGTGTTCTCCATACACCCCGGAAATTCGACATCTTCAGTGGCGTTGCGGGTGTTGTAAGATGCCCGTTTAGCAGGATTGAGCAACCCTAAAACATCGACCGGACGGTCTACACGGACGTGAGGATGGAAGTGAGATGCTCCAAATGGTCACTGCACTCACTGCTGGTAATTGATATATTCATCCTATCGTTTGAATCTGCATTGGACAAGGAAAATATCTCAGCTCCTTAAGTCCCCATTATTTTCCCAGCGACCACGCTCACTGAAGGTGACATTTGTCCAGTCAAGGTTCATGCCCCCCGACGAAGATGTAGTTTGCGGACCGGTGTGCAAGATTTCAGACATGATACTGTTGGGTGATGATGGTATGAATGGGTCGACGCAGCGATGTGGGTATGTGCAAAATAAGTTCGCACGCACGTTCCTAGGGTGAGGCGATGCCAGCGCCCAGTGCCAATAGAACTCTGCGCGGCACTCAAGATAATATCAAATACAACGCGTCTATTGCAGCGTTTTAGCACCGGTTTGGTGTCCTTATTATATTCATTGGTCGTGGGTGGCCGTGATTTGCTCACAATAATTTTTTTTTCAATCCAATAGTCGTCAGTGCTCTCCAGTGCACACGCAAGTTCACAATATGCATATAAAATAAAAATTTATGCAATGCTCAGGACAGAGAATCACATCTGGTGCCTCCACACTCGGCAACTAAGTTAGGTGGGTAACACTTGTCCCCGATGCAATATGTAAATACGACAAAGCATATGACTGTAGCCTACATTGCTGACATGATTAAAGCTTCAAAGTGTGAAGATAAAAGCAGCAAAGATCTGCCAATTTAGATAGAAGACAGCAATAAAATGATTTTCACAATTTATATACTGATAGTGCATTAGCAAAGACCTCCCATTTCATTTTTACAGTGTAAAGACTGAAATGCTACATGGATAGGGTGTTGGGATATTTCAAGCTCACACCCACAGCATATCATGTGACATGTTTGCATTACAGAAGTTACACACTGGCAGTTAAAAATTACCTTCATTGAATTATAACCAACTCCCATTTTCAAACTGCTTGCTTCAGGGGAAATTCAAAATAATTCCACCACACCCATATTGGATGACTCAAGTGTACTGACTTATCCTCTTACTTGCCTTCTTCCAAACTGCAAAATCAAATTTCATCTGAATTATCCCCTGTTACAGTAAGCAACAAAACTGTGTTGCATGTTTGCAAGTTTTGGATTGTGTATCTAATATAAAATTCAATTGAATTTTCAAATCATAGAGATGTTATGACATCTTGTTATGGTACATGCCCCAGATCGATCTAACTGGCAGTCACTATTGTTTCTGCCCACCTCTGACAGCTGTCAAGTACACGTACCGAGGATCCGATAGCTCAGCAGTACCGACCAGACACTGCATTAGTAGCTGTATACAAGGCACTCGATGCGTTGTTTTCGGCTCAGCACACATACCATTCGCATTCCTCACTCTCACCCCATGTCTACTCTTGGCCCCTCACTACCTATTAACCCTATCATACCCACCCATTAATCCTTGATCTGCCTCACCTCGGGACTTCCTGGCCTTGTATTATCCTCGGCCATGGCTACATTGTTTTATAGTCGGTTGCTTCCTATTGTCCTATCCTTGGTCACATTTCTATTATCCTATCCTTTATTGTTCTATTCCCATTTTACATTCCTTCATTCTAATTATACTTGTTATTGACAATAGCCACATGCCCTGCATACCTTATTGTCCCACATTCCTTATTCCACATGTCGCTTCTTAACCTATATAAGTAGGATATGCATGTACATATTTCCTCATTCTGGGTATCAACTAGGCTTAGGCCCTTCTACCTTCTTCCTCTCTGTTAAGTCCTCAACTCAGGCCGGCATCGTCAACATCCTCCCGAGTATCTGTCTGTTGCAAATTGGTGGCATGCACAGCAAGTAGGGTGCAATGCACAAGTACGTTGAAGCCAACACCACTACTCTTGGCCTGCAGGACTTGGCCATTGTCTGCCTGACCTTTCAGCAGTCCTGAAGTCCGCCAGTACCTGAAGCTTGACAACAATATTCCAACCATGCTGTTCAAAAACCATTTCTCTGCATATGATCCCATGATTCTGAGCCTCTTCTGTGACACTGCAATTCCATAACACCACAATCCTGTCCTTCCATGGTGGGTGCCTCAAAGGCTCCCATGTACCTTACTCCCCTTTTTCTTTCTTTTCTATTCACTCCTTGTATTCTTCCCTCCCCTTGTCTTTAGACTGGACAGTAGGAAATACAAGGTAGTCTACATGTTTATAAACCCCCAGTCGACTGGACTGTTTGCTAGTTCAAATATTGATTTAATTTGCATCCTCGTTTTCTGACTTAGTTTCTGGCTGTCAAGTGCACATACCAAGTGCCTGGTAACTCGGCAGTGCTGACCAAACAATCAGTCCAATTCCACGTGCAAGTGACCAATCCACACATATCTTACTTGGTATGTTGGTCTCAGCTCAGCACATTCATCTTGTTTTGACTCGGTAAGGCCAGGAAGTTGGTCAAGTCCTGCAGACCATTTTTTGGGGTGGCTGGGCTTTAATGTGATCGTGTGTTGTGCCCTGCTGTTCCATGTGTGCCACTCATTTAGACAGAGGAGAGACCTAGGACAAGGCCAAGAGTGTCAACCCAAGTGAAGGACTTTAGACAGGAGAAGGGAGAACTAGGGGATGTGAACCAAGTTGATATTCTGAGTGAGGAATTGTCTATATACATCTGCTACTTATATAGGTTAAGAAGCAAGATGTGGAACAGGGTGGCATAAGGAATGGGGAACAATAAGGTATGAAGAATCATGTGGAGGTATTGTCCACAGTGATCAAGAATAGAATAAGAGATGTAAGCGAGAATATAATAATGAAGGATGGCTGAGAATAAGATGATGAGGGAGTGGATAAGAATAGAACAATGGAAATCAGCTGAAGATAAAACAATATGGCCATGACCAAATAATAATGGAATATTAAATGTTTAGAGGGAGAACGGGTAAAGGAATGGACAGGGAGAGAGAGAATAGTAAGGGGTGGAGGGGATAGGGTGAGAGGAGTGGTCCAGATCATGAACTGGATGTACCGAAACGAGGACGCATGGTAGTGAGGATTGATGTGGGTCAGGGTTGGTTGGTTAGTATTACTGAGTGAGCCGGAGCTCGGTATCATGGACTTAGGGAACGGCACGGGTCACCCATGGGTCAAATGTGGGTGACCCGCACCCAACCCATGGGAAACCCAAACCCATCAACCCATGGGTTTTTTCCCACAGGTCGACGGGTGTCGGGTGCGCGCCACACCCACACGTGCTGTACACGCCCGCAATGTACGACACAAATGCAGCGTACAAATGTGCCGTACACATGTGCAACATACCACACGAATGTGCTGTACGTGCGCGAGATGTATGACACGAACTCGCTGTACGTGCTCGTGACGTACGACATGAACGTGCCGTACGTGCGCACGACGTACGACATGAACGTGCTGTACATGTGCATGTCATACGCGTCAGCGTACGGCGCATTGGTGTCAGGGTGTGCACATATGGTGCATTGGTGTCGGCGCAAGCGCGTACGGCACGTTCGTGTCGGCGCGTGCGCGTGCAGCACATTGGTGTCGGTACATGCACGTAAGGCGCATTTGTGTCATACGCATGCACGTATGGCGCGGTCATGTCGTATGTGTGCGTGTGCATGTCGTATGCGTGTACAAGGTTGAGGCAGCGGGTTGGGCCGGGTCACGGGTGCCCTCAGCTTGACCCACACCCAAACCCAAGGGCACCCGACCCGGTGACCCATGCGGGTTACCCTAACCCATGCTATTCCCTACATGGACTTGACACATCCTCCACATCTCTCATTCCTATCCCTCATCCACTCTTCCCCACTCATTATACATTAATCCCCTCCCCATTTATTCCTTATTTCTCAGCCCATTCTACTTTGGGACATTTTTTCATTGTTTTATCTTCGGCCATGACCCTATTGTTTTATATTCGGTCATTTTCTATTAGTCTATTCTTGACCACGTTTATATTATCTTATTTTCATTGTTCTATTCTCATCCACATTCCTTATTCTATTCTTGATCATTGTGGACAATGCTCCACATGCTCTATATACCTTATTGTTTCCATTCCTTACTCCACATCTCACTTCTTAACTAATATAAGTAGTGAATGTATGTAGATAGTTCCTCACTCTGAATATCAACTTGGTTTAGATCTTCTTGTCTTCTCCTGTCCTGTCTGAAGTCCCTTACTTGAGCTGACACTCTTGGCACCCTCCTGGGTCTTTCTTCTGTCCAAATTAGTAGCCCGCATGGGAAAGCGGGGCACAACGCATGAGTACATTGAAGCCTAGCCACCCTGATCAGTCTGCAGGACTTGGCTGATTCCCATCTACACTATCAGCATTTATCTTATAGACTAAGAATCCAGAAAAATGATATGGAACTTCCTGAGATATAAATATTTCATTTCCCAGGTCTCATTTGAATAGTTTTATTGCTGATGAGTCCAATGCAAAGAATTGTATATTATCAGTATTGAGTATAGCTACCTTTGGCTTTCAGAACAGCCCTAATACTTCTGGGTATACTCTCAATCAAGTTCTGACACACTTTAGCAGGTATATTATCCCATTCAGCCTCTACTCTCTCCTACAACTCTAACATCCCACCTGGTGATGTTTCATACTCTTCCAACCTTCTTTTGATATGTTCTCAGAGATGTTCAATTGGATAAAGTCTGGACACTGTGTAGACCATTGTATAAGAGTCAATCAATAATTTTTAAACCATTAGTGGGCGTTGTTGCAGGTATGTTTAGGGCTGTTATCTTGCTAAAAAGATGATATCCTGAGGAGTTTTGATATAATGAGCAAGGATTTCTTGAAGTTCATTGTCCAAAATCTGGATATAAAGATCCACATCTATTCTACAATCAATCTTCCATATATCCCAAAGTATATAGCCCCATACCATCACAGATCCACCTCCAACCTTTACTGCACCTTCTATCAGTCTATCACTCAACCCCTCCCCTGCCCTTTTCTAAGCCCATTTCCTGCCATCTTATCCAAGATGATTTATTTTTAGTTTCATCTGACCATACCATGCTCTTCCTGTCATCCAAAGGCAATCTTTGAGCCTGATTGCAAAGTCCATTCTGTCCCTCTGTAAAGCACCAAGGTGCCAAGACTGCATGAGCCAAACGCTAGTGCAATAATGCCAAGAACATGATGCTGGCAGGGTATTGGCCCAGGCCAACAGACCAAACAGATGTGGCTGGCTTCAATATACCCATGCCTTGCACCCTTCTTCTGTAAGGCCCCTGGTAAAGAAGTACTTGGAAGAGTGCTAAGAGTGTCAGCCTAAGTCTGGACTTAAATGAAGAGATTAAGAGTTATATAGATGATTGCTGTTGATTGTCACGACCACAAAACTGTGCTCTGACTTACTCAGCAGTACCAACCAACTGACCCTTACCTATATCATCCCTCATGGTGCATGATTTTGGCTCAGTACACTCAGTTCATCATCTGGTTCATTATCCTTACCCTACCCTCCTATTCTTTATTATTCTTCCACTCCCTGTCCTTCCCCTTACCCACTTACCCTCAGGACATTCACTATTCATTGCCACTTACTTGTGGCCCTATTTTTTTATATCTCGTCTTACTTTCATATTATTCTATTCTAGTTCGCTGAGGACAATACCCCCACTGGGTCTTCATACCTTATTCTTTTCTCCATTTCTTATGCCACCCTTATTCCACATTCCACCTCTCAGCCTATATAAGTAGCGAGTGCATGTACATAGTTCCTCAGTCTGAGTATCAACTAGGGTTTACACCTCCCTACTCTCCTCCTTCTGTTCAGAAGTCCTCACTTAGGCCGACACTCTCGGTATCCTCTCGAGTAATTTTTCCATTACAAGTTAGTGGCATACACAGGAGACAGGGTACAATGCACCAGTATATTGAAGCCAAGCCACCCCGACTGGCCTGCAGGACTTGGCTGGTTCCGACCATACCATCGGTAGTACTGAGACCTGACATTGTGTCAAGATTCGGTGACGCCGAGGTATCGGTTAAGTCCTGCAAACCGTTACGGGGTGGCTAGGCTTTAACGTGCTCTTGCGTTGCGCCCTGCTGTTCCGTGTGTGCCACTAATTTGGATAGCGAGAGGA
>QLPI01002182.1:0-19575 GCA_003314275.1 Chroogomphus rutilus | reverse complement strand
TTTGCCACTCCTTGGACATTATCTTGGATATGTCAGCATTGGACATCATTCGGTTTTGTTCAGTAACTGCCATGCGACGACGACGCAAGGAGATCAGCAGCGGGTTCACGAGTTGTTTCCGCTTGCCGGCCGCTTTGAGGCCTTGGGAACGGAGGAAGTCGAATTTGTCTACCATAGGTGAGCATTGAACGTAGGGAAGAAGAGGGTCCATACCATCGGCAGGCTGGCCAGGAAAGTTGTACGAGGGAAGGTGGAGGTCAAGAAGGGAGGCGCACGGTTCTCGTCGTGGTGTGGTGGTGAAGGAAAGACCCTCTGCAGGGGTAATAGTGGTAAAGACATGAAGGCAGGAAGAGAAGGGAGGGAGGGAAGCCCCAGACACATGCTCATTTGACACAAAGGCCCAGACACAGTTTAATTCTCCTCAGTGTTGTAAAGCGATGTTCTGGGGGACTTCGCTTCCAGCGAAGTCGACGGTTGGTTCCCGGTGAGCAGGGTGAAGTATCCCCGAGCAGCCCAGGTCGTGTATGACTCTACTGAGAGGAGCAAGGTGATGTTTCGAGTGAGGTATATTTGGAGCGAAGGATGGACGGAAAGAGGGACGCTCAAAGATGCCAAGTCATGTACGACATTCCTCAAAACATAAAGTTGTTGTTTGAGTGTTCTTCACTGAGCGCACTGAGCGGTACAGTAAGCCCTTCTCCTATTACTTCATTGAATAGCTTTCCATACCTATTGATGACTTTGGGTACTCCAAAAGCGGACATCGAGTCCAGAACAGTGAACCTCGCGCCTGGACAGCGACTAAAAGCTGTCGCCGTCTGCCCTCATGTCGATCGTGTTGACTTCCTCGACCTCATATGACCACCAATAGACGTCGATGTCCATCACGTGGCTTTGGGTCTGGTCATCGCAAGACAAGGGTGACAAGGTCCATTCCTGGTCAACATCCATCACGTCGCCGTCGACATCCGTCGCGTCGCCGTCTACATCCATCGTGTCGCTATCTACATCCATCTCGTCGCTGTCGAGACAGGAGTCTAGTATTGGCAGAGGGATGGGCCAGGGTGACGGTGAGGGAAGGCGTAATGATAATGGAAGGCTACTGGGGTCTGGGTGCTCCCCAGACCCATCGCAGGAGCAGTTGAGGTGGTAACTGTTTGCTCTGCCTATACACAATAAAAGGAGTGAGGACAAGTTCCAGAAGTGTTCTAATAGTAACATGTACCTCTTCACTTGTCTTTGCACTTATTTTGAGCCTTGAGAGTTCCAGGATGAGCACCTCGAGGGAAGAAGATTCGATTATCGGCGAGCTCGCAGAAGGCTCGCCACGGACGGAGTATCGGGGTGCCTGATCAATCCAGAATATATAAGGTTCAAGGAGAGAGTGAAAGACACTGAAGGAGTTACGAACATTACCCTCCTTCTCGAGGTTGACATCTTCACCTCCAAATTCACCTTTATCTGAATTTTCTGGTGTAGACCGTTTCTCTCCTGCGTGCCCAAAGTTGTCGTCCCGATAGCGCGGCCTTTGATGAGCACCCAAATAGCCCTCCGTTTCCTTAAGGATGGGAGCCAGGGTGAGCTTATTGTAGGACTGGACGGTTACGCTCATCTGGTCGATAAAATCAGGTGTTGTGGCTGCGGTGAAAGACGATGTTGAGCCGCTGGGTGTATCCGGATGCACAGAGAGTTCATGTTGGACCTGATTGATGCTGGAGAGTGTCGTGGCTGAGACATGGTCGAAGGTCGCAAGGATTTCTGGGTTCGCGTATGAGGAGGAGGGTTTGAAAGAGAGGAGTCCGGGCGGGGCGCGGATTGAAATAAGTCATAATTTAATACCCAGCTCGCTTATATAGCCTGAATTTGACTTACGAGCGGCCTGATCCAAGCGTGGAGTGAAAGAATCTGGGGGTTTCTGCTCTGAACCTGAGCATCCAATCGTAGAGCATAGGTTCATTTCATCTAAAGACGACGGCGAGGGCTGCGATGTATAACATCAACAATCAACTTCGCTGGCAGTCCAAGATAAGGACGCACCAGACAATGTGTTGTGTCTATCGTCCATGAATTTCCTCCAAGGATTTTATCATCACCGGCCTAAGGCAAGCATCGAATGAGTTTTGTGGAACAGTTGTGGGGCGATGATGAGGGTGGTGAAGGAAAGTGTGGATGAGGTGAGACGATGACCTACTCTGGGCCCTACACCATTACTGTAGGCATCCACCGCGAATCCGTCTTGTGGTATAGTGGAGACGCCCGGATATGCCATTTTGAATACAGGTGTCTCCCAAGCGGGAAATATCTGTGCCTTCACGTTCATCAGAGGAAAGGTTTTCTATGCACTTGTGGTTAATATGTCGATAGAAAAATGCATGAAAACACATTCAAAAGGTGTTACTCACTGTTAGCTTCGTCTGGTTGCTCTCCTCGGCCTCGGCCGTGACCTTGATGACGGTGCTTATTGAGGTTCTACACACGCAAAAGGACGAATTGAGTAGTACTCGCCTTATTATAATATGGCAGGAGAGAGGAAAATAACTCTGCGAATTGCATTTCAAGGATGTGGTAGGGAAGAAGAAAATTTATTTGAATACGGCAGAACTCGGCAGGATTTTATAGGCGAAATATTGGGGCACAGCCAAACGTCCTGCCTCGTGCAGCGCCGTAGATCCGTTCAACTGAGATAGAGACACGAGTCCTACACCATATGGGCCGGAGACTTCAACACGCACAACCCATCATTGCCGGGCCCAAATCAAGCTCGGCGGTGCAGACGCAGCGACATCGACCTCTTTATGCAGCTGCTCTCTCAGCACCTCATGGAAATCCAACTCCCTGCAGGCACCCCCACCTTGAAATCTGACTCCCATAGACTGTGGACCACCCTCGACCTCTTGTGCTGCGACTCCTAACCTAACCCATCGAGTTCTGTCCTGGGACACCCACCTTCCCTGACGACCGCCTCCGATCCGCGGACCATCTACCCATTCACACTTGATAGATGTGGAGGTAAACAGACGTCCAACCACCCCAGGTGGCAACTTCAGGAAGGCAGACTGGGTCAAATTCCTACAAATGCTCTCTGAGAACCTCACCCAGTGCGGTCTCCCTTGCCGCCCCCCCACCCCCCAGACTGGCTTACAACCGCAATTCATGACACGATTAAAATGTCCTTCTCTGTGTCGCGGTCAACTCCCTATTCCAAGCGCTGGTGGAACCCAAACCTCATTCAGCTCCGTCATGACTACGCAAGTAAGATCAGAGACGAATTTCGCACCAGATTAGATACAAAGTTAGTTGGGAGGATAGCAAACACGCCTCAAAACGTGCTAGGAACAAGTACATCTCAGTCCTCCGCAAGGCCAAAGCGCATAGCTGGAAGCGCTGGATCGAAGAGGCTAAAGACAAGGACGTATGGGTGGCCGACAAATATGCGAAAACCCCTCTTTCCGACGGGTCCGGCGCACGCATTCCCTCCTTCTTCAAGATTCAAGCAGGGGGGTAACAGTCAGATTGTTTCAGAAGTACACACGGACGATAAGGCAGCCTTATACACGGACCTGTTCTTTCCACCTCGCCCGCCAACCTCCCCAATCTACCCGAAGACTGTGATCCCTCCCCTCTGCCCCTCAAATTCTCTGCACCTGCGCTACATCAAGTCACCCTCCAAATCAACAAATCCACCCCCTTTCAAGGCCCCAGGAGAGGATGGCATTTCCAACCCTCCTCACGCCCCTGCTGCATGCCTGTCTCTTAGCAGTCCTCACTACGGGATACTTCCCCCAAAGGTGGCATTCCTGGAAGACCATCGTGCTCCGGAAACCAGGAAAAGCCGACTACTCTATAGCCATGGCCTACCTTCCGATTGAAATCTACGACACAGTGGGAAAGGTAATCTCGGGGGTAACGACTGACATCACAGTGTGCCTCACAGTCAGACACAACCTGCTCCTTCGGGGGTCTACCTAATAGGAGGGCCATGGACTTGCTCCTCTATTGACTCAATGGGTCAAGGAAGCGTGACGCAAGCGGAAATTGGCGACCATAATCTTTCTGGACATAGCAGATGCCTTTCCCAATGCAGTAACGGACCAGCTGCTCAAAAACATGGCTAGGATACCCGTCTGAAATTGTATCATTCTTCGAGTTTATGCTTAAGGATTAAGGATCGGAAAATCACGCTGAGTTTTCCGCTTCAACTCACTGTCCATTGACCTTGACAATGGGATTGGTCAAGGAGAAACAGCTCCAATGATTATCTACCTCATCTACCACTACGGCATGGTGGCCATCCCTTGAGGAAGCGACGCAGACGGCGGTGCCTATGTGGACGACAGTTTCTTCATGGCCATAGCCGACGCCTTTGAAGAATGTGACACGCTGCTCAACGTTATGCTGGACTAGCAATCGGCCTGATCCGCCCCCCGAAATTCCCAAGCCGAAATCTGGAAGTTCCAATGCCTGAGGTTCACAAGGCGTAAAGGCTTAGCGTGGGCTAACTTTGTGCACATACCAACCCGCCTAGTCATCGAATGTGTCGGCCAGGAACCGCTCTTGGACGTACAGATGGACCAGGTACTACGTTGGCATCAACATGTCCAGCAGGCGGTTCAGAAAGCGAAGGCCTCCCCTTGGCTGTGAACCGGTTCACACGGCCTTCCTTCTGCTTCCCCGAACAGCATGTATGGCGTCTCTATGTTTCTATGGTGCTTCCACAGATCGAATACGCCCTCCGAGTATGGTATACGCCCGTCCACGAGAACCCCAGGACAGGAAGGCAGACCGGCTCAATTAGACACACCAAAATCATGGGCAAGGTTGAGAGGCTGTGATGTAAAATGATCACAGGGGACTTCAGATGAACGGCCAATGAACTCCTGGAGCTTCATTCCTGGATCCCACTGACCCAGATATGCCTGGAAGACGCCTGTCATCGCGAGGCGCTCAGACTAGCAACACTGCCCAGACCTCACCCCCTCTATAAGGCAGTGAAACGAAGCTCAAGGAGACGCCCCATATCACATCCCTCTGCGATCCACAGCCTCCTCTGGCGTTACAAGATTTTTCCAGACACCATAGAGACAGTGGACTCGACGAGACACAACCCTTTCTGATGCCCGCAATTTACTGTGCACATGGCAGGCAGCAAGCCAGCGGCAGCCAGTGCTTTCAGGAAGAGGTTGGATGACGTCCAAATCTTCTCATATGGATCAAGAATCAAAGGAAGCATCGGTGCAGCGGCGGTCAAACATCAAGATGGGTAGGCCCTTCAATACAGGCTAGGAAAAGAATCTAAACACACAGTCTGGAGGAGAGAAATTGTCGGAGTGATTCTGGCACTAATACTGCTGGAAATCCATCAAACTGCTAGAGCTGCACTTATTGCCCTCGACACTCAAGCCGTCATCCAGGCCCTGCAGAACAACAGGACCCAGCTGGGACAATACCTGCTAGACTTAGTCCACACGCTTTTCTTGTGGCTGAAACACAAACACCGTAACTGTACATCCACTTGGAGTGGGATCCGGGCCACATGCAAATCGAAGGAAACGAGCTGGCCGACGAGCATTCAAAGAGAGCGGCCGGAGGGGACCTCTCCCGCACCGATGACATTCCAGAGCTACTCCGAAAGCACTTTCCGGTAAGTATAGTAGCCTTGAAGGCCAGCCAGAAGAAGTCTGTCCTCCAGCGCTGGATGAGGGTCCTATCAAAATCGCCCCGATATGCCCAAATTTCCCAAGTTGACTCGAAACTTCCGAAACATCAGATCTATAGGCCGCTGGGCTTCCTGCCCCGTAGAGCGACTAGCATCCTCATACAACTGCGCACCGGTCATGTGTCCCTCAACTCATTCCTTAAGAACACAAAAGTCTCGGATGCAAACAATGCCACCAGCCGGGAGACCGTAGTGCACTACCTCAAATACTGCAAACGATACACAGAGAAGTGCAACTAGCTCAGAAACAATGCAGGAAAGGCTAGCCACTCCATTCACCAGCTGTTGTGTGACCCCATGATCATCCCTGCTACCCTGCACTATATACAATGCACACTGACAAATATACCAATGTAGCACCCCCCAGTGAATGACCAAACACTAAACATCTTCTAACTGGATCATCTCTCATTTTCTGCCCATACCCCTATCTGTGAGGGATGAGCCCTCTTCTGCCTCCCTGGCCAATAATCATACACCCCAGTCTTTGTGGTATGTTACCCCCCTTCTGATACTCAGACACTCGGCCATAGCCAATGTATCTCGTAGTAGTGGTGCTGTAAAAGAAGGAGCAGCCTAGCAACCTCCTGAACAATCGTCTTCAACAGTTGATCGACCAGAGCTTTTGTTATTGTCTTGAAAATATATTGTTTTTGTTCATTTCTTTAGTATTCCATTTATATCCCATTTCACTTTCTGTCTGTTTATTTACTTGATAGGAGTCTCCACTTGTATAAATACTCGCTCTCGAGTAGTTTGATGGTAGCTTAGAGGAATCAGAGACCTATCCTAACCAACCTCTGACATTTCCAATAAGTTCTCATTCTTGTATGACTCTTTGTCCTTGCACTGCTATACAAATATCACATCTTTTTGGTTATACTCTTCACTTTAATACTCAAAACTACCATTTGCTCAAGGTCAGCCTGATCATCCCACTTGAAATCACTACCTACCAACCATCAATGATGAGAAACTAGAAGCACTACAGAATGTCCTCACCTTTGTGAACTCAAAGCAGCTGAGTCTGTATTCCACAAGGACCATGGAAGACCTCAAAAAATGAGATGGCTTCTAACTCAACTGGAAGAATGTTAGCAGAATAATTGGCCAATTCTGACCCTCAATACAAGGTACTGTCAGGCCTCGGTACTACCGATGATGCTGTCAGGACCGGCCAAGTCCTGCAGGCCAGTCGGGGTGGCTTGGCTTCAACGTACTCGTGCATTGCGCCCTAACTCCTGTGCGTGCCACTAACTTATAATGGGACAGATACTCAAATGGATGCCGAGAGTGTCAGCCTGAGTAAGGACTTCTGAACAGAAGGAGGAGAGTAGGGAGGCGTAAACCTAGTTGATACTCAGACTGGGGAACTATGTA
Source organism: Chroogomphus rutilus (assembly GCA_003314275.1). NCBI lineage: Eukaryota > Fungi > Basidiomycota > Agaricomycetes > Boletales > Gomphidiaceae > Chroogomphus > Chroogomphus rutilus. The sequence continues at coordinate 12,479 of QLPI01002182.1, read as the reverse complement.
CATGCATCTACTACTTATATAGGCTGAGAGGTGGAATGTGGAATAATGGTGGCATAAGACATGGAAAAAAAGAATAAGGTATGAAAACCATGTGGAGGTATTGTCCACAGCGATCTAGAATAGAATAATGCAAGAGTAAGACAATGAAATATGATCAATAATAAGCAGATGAGTTTGTGGGAAAGAAATAGAACAATAAGGAATGGCTGAGATATAAAACAATAGGGCCGCGAGTGAGTGGCAATGAATAGTGAACGTCCCGAGGGTAAGCATGTGAGGGGAAGGACAGGGAGTGTAAGGATGATAAAGAATAGGGGGGTGGGGTAGGATAATGAACCAGAGGATGAACCAAGTGTACTGAGCTGGAACCATACACCATGAGGGATGATATGAGTAAGGGTCGGTCGGTCGGTCGGTCGGTACTGCCGAGTAAGTCAGAGCACGGTGTGTGGTTGTGACAGGTACATACCCTATTCAATCAATTAGTGGCTCAACTGGACCTGTAAGAAAACAAAACCAGTGTGATTCTCCCAAGGATAGCATGAGACCACAGAAGGGAAGGCATATGATGGGATGCTTAGTCTCACTGTGATCCCTCAAAGAACTGGGGAGGTGCAGAATGAGGCAGTAAACCCCATTGTGCCCCCAGAAGCTATAAGCAGGAATGCACATGGCAAGGGTATATCCTTAGATGTGACCCTGCTTGAGACACTGTTGAAAGGCATGACCTATGTGCCAAAATCTATTATTACAACAATAGAAAAACTAGTTAGTTTGAAAAAAAAAAAAATACTAGTGAAAACTTGGCAGATCCCCAACCCTCCAAAAAAAACCTATAAGACACAGAGCAAGAACCACCTGTGTCAATTGGAGTGAAAGCTTGGATAATGATGACTCATATAGGGAAGTTAGTGATTGGCATAGGTATTAGAAACCCACACGGGTAGCGGGTACAGGTAATACGGGTAAGGTCAGGGTCAGGATTTCCAACCTGGCCCAAACCCATACCTGCAGGTGGGTTTTCACAGGTACGCTTATATAAGCAATTTTCAGCGCTAACCTCACTTATATAAGCGACCTTAGCACTGAATTTTGATGTCCAAATGATGTAGCCAGCACAGGTTCTCACTGGGAATCATGAAAACTCGATTCTGCAACCTGACCACAGTTTCATGTGGGCTCTAGAAACCCAACTCACTAAAAATAGGGATCTTCTAGCCCCAGGTTGCCAGTTCATACTCCATCAAGATGCTCCGTCTAAACTCAGGCATGTTATCATGTTCATCACTTAACAACACAACACAAAGTATCCGGGCTTCGCATTTTGTGGCATCCAAGGTGCTTTCGTAGCTCCCCAACCAAAAATCTGGCAGCAACTTCCTTCCCAAATCAAAGAGAACATCCTGTCTTACAGCAATGTTTGACGGACCCAGCTCATCTTTGCAACATGAGGCATGGGCGTGACTTATGGTCATTGCACCAGTCTCATCTTTGAGTTCACATATGATCGGTCAGCAACACTAGCGGGGTCATTGGGGAGGTGGATGCATGGGTGGGAGGAGTGACCGATAAGGGAGGAGAAGTTGAATGATATATTGGCGGAGGCCAGGCATGGAAATGGGATCTCGAGGATGCAGAATATAAAATGGAAAAGGTGAGAGAGAGCATTGAAGGAGAATGAGAGGGGGAATGTGATGAGGGAGACCATATTTAAGTAATGGGAGCCTTGAAGAGTCGTCAATCTGCATTTGTTCCATTTTCGGACAGTTTATGGTTGTCTGTGAATCAAAGATGGCTTCTGCAGCTCTCTGAAATCAACAGTCAGATTGCTGGCACAGATCGACGATTTCACCGACCTGAACATCCCAGTTGACACTTGTAAGGATTGCGATCTCACTCAGGATGTCTGTGCCATTTGTGATAGCTTGCAGTCTGCCTAAAGAACTCTGCCAAACATGCGAGGTTTTCCCTGTCGGTGACTCGAGCACCTCAGAGAACCTTGGGCCGAAACCTATAGGTGGCCACAGTTCTAGCGACAAACATGGACTTTTGGTAAGTAGTGACAGGGTTTCAAACCTGGTTACTCTACTTATCCCTCTTCCCTCCAATAGGACACATATGTCTACTCACGTCTGTGTAGGGAGATCCTGATATATGTCCCAGAGTGAGTTGCTCTGTACACCTCTGATGCTTCCCTTTTCTTACTGATTATTTTCTTGCATTGATTAGTATGTATCTCATGGGCAAGTACTTCTTGACACTATATACCCCCACAATCGAATCGAAATGAACCGCAGATATATAAATCCCGTCCCTCTGACCTCACTTCTTTGCTCACCCCCTGGCATGTCATGTCATGCCATCACATGGCTTGCCGCGATATCTGGTGTCTGGATACTGGTGCCTCTTGTCCCCTCAGGCGGTGCACTCACAGACAGTGTGGGGCTGGAGTTGATTGGTGTTCTTAGAGGGATTCTTCCAGAATTAGTGGAATGCTGAGCGCACACTCTATACACCATCTGCAGATACACCCCAATACCATTCTGACTTTTTGGCTTTGGGTTGAGCACTTTTTTGTGGGCCGTTTGAGGTAATGTCCTGAGGTCGAAGGTAGTTGTAGCATTGTCTGCTGAACCCATGGGTAAGAATAATACCCATTGTGGGTCAGGGGTAAAAGCAATGCCCGTTAAACCCACAGGTACCCGTACCCGTACCTGCAATAACCCGCTACCCATTGCTAAGGGTATGGGTAGGCACAAAATACCCGGGGGTTACCCATGCCAATCACTAAGGGAAGTACCCCCTGAAAGGAATTGTGCCATCAAAATCAAAGATAATCCTAGCATTGAGTTGAATGCCATTATAACAGAAATAAATGATGAAGCAAAGGAAGAAGAAGTTAGCACAAAGGGTAAGGGGGAAATGGAGGGTGAACACACCTTGCCAGCTAATGTAGCCCCCTGCTGAGAAGGGGAAAGATTGTGTGAGAGTCCACTCAGATAGTAAGCAGCTAAAGAAACCCTCACGGGTACCCAGTTGGGGATATTTTAGTAAGAGTGTTTGCCAGGGACCTCCCTCTAGCCTATCCAGCTCCTCTGAAAGTAAACCCTCAACCCTCAAGCAATTCCAGTAGCAACAATGATTTGTCTGGAACTAAAGAAGAAAAGGATCCTGATAACTCATGTAGTACCGGGGAGTCCAACAAAGGTAGGACTTCTTGGGTAAAGAGGAAAGACTTTGGAAAGCTAAAGAAATCTGAAAAATATTAGTTGGAATAAAATTGAAGCAGCTATTGGTCTACCATGGGGCTGCTAACTTAGATACATTATATCAGTATGTAAGGGCAACCCCAGAAGTGTCTGAGAGCTGGCACGTAGTGCCTAGCAATGGGGTAATTCCTAATTTCATTACTCATCTATGTACACTAGTTGATATTTAAACTATTTTCTGAAACTTAACCGGAGGTTTGCTGCACCAAAAACCTGACTGTGTGAATAAGTCACACTTGTCCCGTAGATTACATTTTCTTTGGTTTTCTGCTCTTTTTTCCCCCTTGTCCATAAGTTTGTCTTTAACCTGTGTCTGAAAATTGGTATATCATCTTTGAAATTGTGTCCGGGGAATTGTGTATCATTGTAATTGAGTTTGGGGCTTTGTGTATCATTGATCTCGTGTTCGCAGCCTTTTTTTTTTTTTTTCTTTTTTTGTTACCCCTGGTTGTCAGGTTTAATACATCGCTTTGACTATCGGGAACACACCATCCAGTCAATCATATGGGATAGCTCAGAATGTCATACCCAAGAAGATTCAGCTTTGTTTCTATTGACGGCGGCTTGCCATTCCAAGGTCCAAGATGCTCTACACTTGATCGCAGAAGTTTGAAATTCATGCAATCCACTCTGCTTCTGTTCCATCCCTTCTTCGAAGTATTTTGGGAACACATTGACTGTGAGAGGGTTTGTGTACACTGTTCGAATGTTTGGGGCCTGGGTATTTTTTTTTTTTGTTGACCCTGGTTTTCAAGATCGCGTTGACTATCGGGAATACACCATCCAGTCAATCATATTGGGATGCTCAGAATGTCATACCCAAGAAGATTCAGCTGTGTTTATATTGACTGCGGCTTGCTATTCCCAGGTCCAAGATGCTCTACACCTGATCAGCACCTGATCGGAGAACTTTTAAATCCATGGAATATACTCTGCATCTGTTCCATCCCTTCTTCGAAGTATTCTGACAACAAGTTGACTGTGAGAGGTTCGGAGGCCCAGACCTCAATGACGAGTTTCATCTTTCATCATGCCAACTCCATTGGACGTCTGTTGCAGTTTGGTAGCACTGATCAAGCACTGGGGGAACAAACTGGTTTAGTGGCTCGTTGCAGGAATTACCAAGTGAGTGTGATTAATTTCAGGCTGCAAAGCTATTGCCTTTTGAATTATTCAAACCTCTACATCAGGAAAACCAAAACCTCCTTAAAATCTCGTTAAAATGACTTAAACATTATAAGGGATTGTCTAAGGCATTTTAAGGAGATCTTGGGCAGGTTTGGGTATTCCTGATGTACCAGGGCCTTTGAACCCAGTACAATTTATCACGCAGCCCACTTTTTGAGAGTCACGTATTATCTCAGACGACTAGACTTTGATAGCTGATATTTGGATATACTTACATTTTTTGATACCACTGAGGTGATTTTCTAAATATGGGGGCTTCGTTTGAATTAATAATTCAGATCGCAAGTTCCAGGCTTCGAGTGTTGGATGTGAAACATTTGTTGGTAAAACTCTCATCATAAGCGATAATATCCAATACATCCCAGATAAATAATTTTTAGCTGCCTGCTCAGTCGATTGATGTTGTGAGTTGCTCTATGGAGAGGGGTCTTCCTTCGCCAGGTACACCTGCTTGTGCAGGAGACCTGACTTGCTCTCTTGTAAAAATGGCATAATATTACTCTGATAACAGGTATGCTCTGCTTTTTCTTCCCCCTTACTGGGTTGTGGCCCTTGTGTGGTGACCATGGCCCTGTGACATGGCTGGCGGCTGTGGGTCTGTGCTTGGTGACATGACCCTTTTGTTTGCCTCTGTTTTGGAGTATATAGAGGATATAACTAATGTCTAGTTTCATCAAACTAGTTTCATTAAACTAGCCATCGCCGAGAAGAGAGTGTGTAAGTGAAAAGTCATATTTGGTATGTTGATGGGCGGTAGTGCGCGTGAGAAAGTTTCGCTGCCACACATCAATATCAAATCACATCCCATGTTGGTCAAAGTGGCGAGTCTTCTGCAGAACCTCAACATCTCGAATACTCAAGCATATCGAGAAATTTCATACTGCCATCATGCTCATACAAGGGATACCGGAAAAAGGTCATCTGGTTCATGAGGTTGAGAGGGATCCCTTGGTAGCGACGATAAGTACCGTTGTATCAGGACTTGTTTAGATTTATTTTGGTGAGGTTGACGGGATGCGTGACGTTTCCTGCGAGACCGGCCTGCCGGAGGGCGGGATTTGGGCTTATGTACGAGGGTGTATATCTCACCTTCGAAGAAGTTATTAAACCAACTATTCTATCTGAACAAGAATCATCTAGAGGACATATAAAAAGGGGGCTTACATCTGAGCTTGATGAAAGAAGGGTGGGATGTAAGACTGTGTGACTGAGAAATTTTCCTGTCACGCTGATTGCTAATTATGTAAACCAGAAACAAGGAGTGCATAATATCTTTTTGAGAGTGTATCCATGTAATTATGTACCAGAGATTTAGCCTGTCGTATTATCTGGAAGCTCATGGTCGTTGCATTGTCCAAAGATTCGAACACAAGTCAAGCGGGGGTGAGGCAGTAATGTTGATCTCGTTCATTGAAGAATATTGGTGGACATCCTATGTTATTCAATGTTTTGAAAATTTGCTTACAAAAATCACTCTAGATTCTTGAAGCATTTTTTTAGATTCCAGATCTTCTGGGCGTGCGCTCCCTCACACAAAACTAAATATCATCGACATGGGTTTCTCTCACAATTTATAGCATATGACTGCTCAATGAAGATTTCTCCCTTTATCTAACCCATCGCATTGGTGCCTTGATATCGTCTCGTTGTTCCAGGCCTGTTCATTACCATCGTTATATGACTAGTGCGCAATGCCTAATACCGGTATCAGTCCAGTGTTTCACTCTCTGTGTTCATGCTATTTCTAAAATCTCTCCTAATTCACTTTCCACAAGCTCGTCACACTGGATCCGCGGATCCAGGTAAAGAACGGTTCTGAAATTCACGTTGTTCCCAAAATGTCTCGTTTAAAGTATATGTTTCATGGACCACGAGTCTTATACGATGAATGGTGAGCCAGGTAAATATTGCAATAAATACCATTTCATCTGACCCGATCTAGACATCTGAGCGCTACTCAATGAGTGTTGCTGTGGCATGTATAAGCTTTAGGGTTTAACAACAACAGCTTACCTACGGGACATATGTTTGAAGTCGGACCGTTCAGCCTGCACTGCCCCCAGATGTTGGCACAACGCTGTCCATAGGCGCTAAGATGCACAGCCCTTATCAGCTTGTATATAACACCATCCTTCTGCCTCTAGAACCATCTCAATCCTTCGCCACCGCCCTTCACCTCATGAATGTTCCAAGTTCCACGCTTCATTGAGGAGATAAACACCACACCTCGAGTATACCTCAACCTGAGGGGAATGAAGTATCCAACGCGGAAGGTCGAATAGGGCATAGGATATGTGAGGCCGCAGAAGGGTTCGAGGCTGCTAATCTGAACTCTGTTGGTGAACACGACTCGAATGTATTTCACGGAGACCCAGTGACGGAAAGGGTTGCCATATCTGCTGCTTCGAACTATCTTCCCAACCAACCAATCCCGGCTACCGCTACACAAGCGTCAACGCTCATGAGTGGACCATCCAATGCACCCTCGATCATGAAAATGAACCAGATAGGGTCGAATGCTAATGAATCAAATGCTGGGTACGTGCTTTGTTCGCTTCTTGTTTGTTCCTCCATAAAAGGTTAATAATTCTTATTACTAAAGATTCATAATTCTTATTACTATACTCTTAATGTTCTCCGGGATGCTGTTACACCACAGCTCTCGTCCTATTTTGAAAAATTTCAAACGCATATTACGGCTGCAGAAAAACAGGGGCGGTAGCATTAGCGGATCTCAAAACAAGAAAACAAGCCGCAAAAGCTGTGACATACATCCAGGTACGCCCCATCTGGTATCCTTAATTTTCTGTCCTTGTACACCTTTCCATTATCTCAGAAGCACAATCTACATCTTCGCCGTTGATAAACCTCAAAATTCAAAAGAGCCAATTCAGTGAATCCGCCTGTTGAACAATTTGGCATATATGAAGTGCTGAAACAGGTCACATTGTCTGTTGCAGATGCCCCCAAGGGAAATGTGAATATACATGTCGAAAGTGAGATTTTAATTTATTATAGCGATTCATTCGACCCTGAAAGACATGCACCTTGAAGTTATGAATAGTCAGCCAATACCCATGTCCTCAGGTTCATTGGATGATCCCGATGCACGTAACATTGAATTTTGGTTGAAACTCAGTATGCTGAGGCCCAATTGCAGATACGAACTTATACGCGTGATGATATCAACCTTCTTGAGACGATAAGTCACTATAACGTGGATCTGAGTCCTTGGTCGAACTCATCTATCCCCGCGGTCACAGTTAAGCTGCACAAAGCGAGACGACCTGATGGTCGAATAGTTCTCGTAAAAACGTATCATGGCTCGCCTTCTCAACAGAAGACAAGCCTCGTAAGTCTCCTGTTTTTTTTTCAGACTCTTCCCCATTTTTTGACAGTGTCGTAGTTTGAGCGAGACATCTCTTTGCGCAGAGATATCATGTAACTTGTGGTTGGATATTAAGTGTAACGAATGCTGATCTCTTTATTTCAGGGATCCTTGGATATTGCAGCTCATTGGAGGGAGCAAAATCACCTGCAGGATCCCGTTCGAGGTATATCACATGCCAGGCGAAAATTTTGAGAGCTTGGTGAGTTGGGTCACACGCACACTAGAATCAAACCCCGTGGAGTTTATATGTGGACTCTATGACATGGTTTGTGATGGAATATATGGGGTTGTATTGGTATTGATGCACCTGTTGGACCAGCGGACCTCAGTTCTGGTATGATACACTCAGTCGCGCATATAATTATTTATAATATTATCCATGACTAGGCATTGGCAGAGGCTCAACTGTCGGGAGGATTTGTGTTCCCTACCGGTGGCATGGTAATGAATTCATTTTCTGGACTCAACCTTGCTGATAATCTCTAGCTTGACGGCCTTTGTGTTACTGTAAAGAGAGGACATGAACGACCCCAGTGGAAACTGATATATGGTGGTGAATTGTCAGGTGGAGACAACGACCCAAGGGTAAGTTCCCATATTTTCCGATAGATGATCCCAGTCGTCCTCATGATTACCGTAGTCTGTTGATATTCTAACTCGAACGGCAATTAGCTTTCTACAGTCAGTATTCCAAGATATCGTACATTCCTGGTATAAAATTATCCTTCTATAGGATCTCAATCAACGAATACATACATTACCCCGTGGCCTCGATGGCAATGGGAATGCTTTGGTCCCCATCATGGACCTACCGCAGTGCAGACCTTGTGGACATTCTTCGATGTCGATTTGACGAAATCACGCTTCCTATGGTCGGGGCTGCATTTTTTGATAAAGGCTGGCTAATGAAGGATACCCATTACACCCCATACAGGCTCAGTGCTACCAATAGTGCGGTCGGTTTGGGTGACATTGGCTATGTTGACAAAAATCGTAAATTTGTCGTCGTTGACAATGTTCATTACCACATGCAAGGACAAACATAAACGTGAATACCCCATGAACCCCGGAGAAGCTATATGTAGCCAAGCAGGTCAGATTTTCCAACGGCTCAGGCAAATACATTTCCACTTTTTTTGTGTCTGTCTTGTTAAACACTCATTGTAGATTCATCCCTCGCGCTATCCCCGCGCAAGACAGGATCAGGATTGCTTTAGAATACAATAATCTCGATGAGACACAGGCGTGGAAGTGGTTGCGTGACCACGCTCGTTGCATGATCGACCGTCATGGCCTCTCTATTCCACCCCATGAACTGAAACTAGGTTAGTATCTTTGTCAGCGCCGAATCGAGTTTTGACCAGCAGCGTGAGATAGTTACAACAATAGCCTACAAATGTGACATGAGGCTGGAACTCGTGGACGGTCCCAGTGTGCCGATATATGAATACTCCGACTTCCAATGGGACTCCGATGCACATCCCGGGGCAACAAATCCCGCCGTGTACCTTTTTTTCAAACAGCGATGGTGCAAATATGCCGGCATCAGGAGTACCAAAGCTTTCGATGATACATCGTGCCTCATTTGACCCCAATCCCCAATGGCTGGATGACGTCATGGGCTTTGGGAAGAATGCCCATTCCATGTCGATCGAAGTGCAAGATGGCCTCGCTCTTCATTCATCTGCGGGGTATCCATTTCTCGAATTTCAACGTAGTAACGCTGTGCTCATATTCAAATAGGGGCACCTTTATATTTTACCTACAACTTCCCATCGGTGCCGCTCGTCCCTTTATCTCCGAAGTCGACGATCAATGACGTACGTGACTGACTGTGCACCTCATGACTGACAGCCTCATCCAAACACGCACCGTATGAGACTCTCTCCATTAAAAATCATGATAAGTCCACAGGAAAATAAAACATTGAGTCCCTTCTCTCCTGCTGTCCTCTCGCTCTACGGTGAGACCACCTCCACTTAAACTCCATCCCCACACCAGCTATCCACCAGCACAGACGGCCATCAATGTGACTCCATCCTTCTTCCCCCAAGCATATCCCAGTCTCTGATGGAATTATGAGCAAAGTGACAGTAGGATTGAAGAATTTTATGGCAGTCTATTTATTTTATCTCCTCAGTGTAGTCAACAACTAAGTGTATATTCGGAAAATATACCTATTTATTTTATCTTACAAAAAGAATAAAGAGAAATCAGCCTTAAAGGCTTGTACAATATATTATACAACTCACCTCCTCAGTGTAGTCAACAACTGAGGAGGGAGGCATGCGCGGGTTGTGTTTCACCTGCATATACCCTGCAACCGGCCTTTGACCCTATCGAAGGTTTGAGCCAGGCTGCCGGTCCCAATCCAGGGAGCTGGCCATGCGCGTCGCGTCGTGCATGGGTAAGCGCCCGTAAATAGCGTACATAGAAAAGAATGAATAGCTCCCTCAATATTGAGGGTAAAAATACAAATAAATGTGAGAAAAATTCAGAATTCAAAAGCGCACAGAATGATACTGAAATCGATATATAATTACAATATATTGAGATTGGTCTCTCAGGGGTGAGATGCAGGTTTGCACCCTACAGTCTCCTCTAACTTCGCACCCGAATTGCTATGTGAATCTTTGCCTTGAATAAATTCATACATTTTATCTTCCAAACAATGGGATTCTTTCATTCCGTGAAAGGGATGCAACTTTGATATATATGCGAGGCATCCCCTCAATACGCAGCCCTCCCATGGATGATTGCAGCCACACCTTGTTCCACCCCCACAGCTGCATCGGAAACAACACGTCGCGTTCTGGAACCAGCCGCAGCATCCCCTCGTTCCCTTGCATTTTCAGGGCAGCAGGGTCATGAGTAGGGGTGTGAAGTGTTTATGGTGTGTGTTGGGGTACTGGATTTCCTGAAGTATGGTGATTATTTTTGGTGACACCCGCTCACCCTACCCATTGTAAGGTTGTCCCACCTTTGTCTTTACGCTTCTCCGCCACTATTCACTCGTTCGTTCTTACAACAAAAACTCGCAATTGTACTCGATCTCGTTTTTCGTTTGCAAATTGAATGTATCCCACAACACTGTAGGCGGTGAATATGGAGGGAGTCCTTGAGCACATATCCTCTCAATGATATCCTACATGCATTTCAAGCACATATCATCATCGTCCCAATTACCAGCGCAACCAACTCGCACACTACACGCAGCACAAAATACATCGCACGATCGAGTCGAACCCGACCTTTGCGCTTTCAACTTCGCGATATCTAGACCGATATAAATTAATCCACACCTTTCTAACCTAGGACAGTGTCTGGCATCTTTTAACGCTTCAATTCCAGGCCTGTCACCTTGAACAATCTGGACGGGTTGGAATCCATTGTATACCCCCGAACCTTGCCATCTTTATCCATGATATAGTGTGATGTCATCTGCGAGGTCATCTAACAGTCCCTTCACAAAAGAAATTAGCCGAATTCGAAACCAAATTTCGCCGCCAACGTCAGATGTTGTGTGGCTTGACCCTCTGTCTTCCAGCATTGTTTCATCTCCTTACCATTGTTATCTACTCGTTAGAATTTCCGTTTGGCCATTTGTTTTTTGTCTTGTCTTGCCTCTTTGTTGTCGATTGTTTTGTGGTCATAGATTTGGCCTCTTGTCATATCTTGACTCTGCTACGGCAACTTGGATATTTGTTTTTACTTTCATCTTCCGGGTTTTGATTCACTAAACAAAAATCGTTTTTATGTTTGGTTTGGGTTGCTCATTTATATTCCAAGTGTGTGTTTCCTCTCTTTAGATGGTCCGGGGAGATTGCCTATTTATTGCCTATCGCATCTCTATCACGAAGCAAAATGTCCTAGCGAAATTTACTAATTGTGCGAGCGGTGTCGCGTCAATGCAACCACACATGACCTTGAACTTTGATATATAATGAGTGTAATAGTATTACATGCTTCTTGGGTTATTTGTATCCAAGCACACCCAACTGCTGCGCCCTCGATCCTTGAAAAAAAAATTAAGTTTTGCTACACTTTCTCCCTGCTGTTCTCATGAATGCTAGTCAGCACATGTCAGGAGTAAAATTGAACCTATCTATATAGCCACATTTTTGTGCCCAAAAATGTCTACAACACTTTTTTCGATCAGCTTCTTGTCAAGAAATGCATGTAATATGAAGACTGATTGTTGTTGTTATTGGAGTTGGAGTGATTGAACATGGATGTATTGGATCCTTTTGCCAGATTCCTGAAGTTGTCATACTCCTTGCATTCCCCATACCTGCTGTTGATTTGCAATGAATACTTTCTGAGTTTGCTGAGGGTCTTGATTCACGGGAAGTTCAGGAGGCTCTCTTATGCTTGGCCAACCCTTTGTAAGCCACATGTGTGAGGGTGGCATCATTCCATTGAGTATGGTGGATGCTCAGGCAAACTCAATGAAGTAACATGCTGCACTATGATGATTCTTCATGACTATCTTGCAAATTTTGATTTCTGCTTGTGTAGTATTGTTAAAAGGTCCAAAATTTGTTTCAAGTTTGGATCAAAAGTCCTTCCTGTTGGGTCATGATTTTATTCCCCTGCATTTGTGTTTTGCACTTGCATCTTTGGTTCTCTTT
>QLPI01002181.1:0-12749 GCA_003314275.1 Chroogomphus rutilus | reverse complement strand
ATGATCCTCGAGTACATGCTCTATCTCTCCAGTGGTGGCATTCCAGACTCGGAGAGTCATGTTCCAAGACCCAGACACGACTCGTGTGCCGTCAGGGGAGAATGTAACTGAATTCGCCGTGCTTGAATGTCCCTGGAGTGCCTTGTGTCTGTTTCCCCTGATCGCTTTCCAAATACGGGCTTTCGTGGCGCGCAAACCAGACACTACGCTTGCATTGTCACGTGAAAAGGGCGGCCGATCAAGTGTCTCAGAGTCGCTGGTCACATTCCAAATTCGGACTGAGCTGTCTTTCGCCGCAAATGCCGCGGATTTCCCGTCTGGCGAGAATGCTACAGACCACACAGATCCCGTGTGTCCCTTGAGCACACGCTCTGTCTCCCCCGAAGCTACGTGCCAAATACGGACTGACACATCCCACGATCCAGACATGACGCGTGTACCGTCGGGAGAGAATGCAACAGAGGTCACTCGTGAATTTCCCTGTAGTATGCGTTCTAATTTCCAGCTCTCCGTATTCCAAATACGAACTGAGAACTCGGCAGAGCCAGACACTATACGCACCCCATCATGTGAGAAGGCAACCGAGTTCACCACGCCTGAATGTCCTTTGAGTATATGCTCTACTGTCCCCTTTGTGGCATCCCAAATACAAACAGTGGTATCACCCGACCCTGAAACAACATGTTTCCCGTCAGGAGAGAACGCAACGCACTGCACCTTTGAATCAAGCTCTTGTATGCGTTTCGTCTCCCCTGTGGTGACATCCCATACCCGAGCAGTGGTGTCATGAGAGCAAAAGACAACACTTGTTCCATCAGGAGAGAAAGCAACCAATTTGACTCCATATGAATGTCCCTGGAGGATATGCTCTACCTCCCCTGTTTTCGCATTCCAAATTCGAATCGAGTCATCCATCGAGCCGGATACAATTTGTGACCCATTAGGTGAGAAGCCAACGGACGACACTGCATCTGAATGCCCCGCCAGTATGCGCTCAATCTCCGCGGTTGTAGCATTCCAGATGCGAACTGAAGAGTCGTTACACCCAGACACAATACGTGTCCCCTCGGACGAGAATGCAACCGAGGATACAATTGAAGGGTGTGTGATGAGATGCTCGAATGACCCCCATGTCTCAACGATACCCACCACTACTCTAGGTAAGTTACCAAACAACGTCGGATAGTGGTGTCTTATCAATGCTCGTTTAGGGATCCATGCGAGGGCCGAGCCATACGTATTCAGGCAGTGATCTTCCATCGCGTCAAACGCCATCTGCAGGTAGCGACGAGCATCCTCGAATAGCAACCCGTGGTGGAAAGTAATTATGGCATGTTTCTGGGACAATGGTGATCTAAACTCCTCTACCGTGTCAATTACTAACCAAGGTGATTTCTTTTACCATGCTGAGAGACCTCATCCCAGATCCAAGCTCTCCAAGCGCACTCAGGCACTCAAGCCAGTGCAATAAGTGTATATTCGCGAACGTCCCAAGTTCTCTGAATATGGGCAGAATGTCTGTAGATGGGGATTCTAGAGCCTTTACAAGATGGGAGGCCCAGTACAAGCATGAGTATGTGAGAGTCTCAGAAATAACGCTAGGAACAGGGATTTGATGGGCTAGTCCGCCCATGGCAGGATCAGGTAAATTGCAGATATTATCTTGGAGACTCGTATTTAACCTCTGGAGACACTTGATGGTCAGTTTGTGGTGGGTATTGGAGGTATCAACGCTGTGTTTATAGCAACGTTTTGGATTGACAATGAACTCTCCAAACGAGGTGTGAAAGATGGTGATCGGACTACAGTCGGTGACATGGATCACGGATTGTAATGGCCACAAGGAAAATTGAATTTCACGTTTTTCTAGATCCAGTAGCGATGCGATGTGTTCCATGGACAGTGGCGTTTGAAGCCAGATAACCGCAGCCAGTGCATCATGTCCGCTGAAGCTTGCGCTTCCGGCTGCCTGGGGAAAGGCCAAGTCTACAATGTGCTGGTAGAGTGTGTCGATCGGCGTAGTATGGGGCGGCGCGAAGAGAGGAGAACCGAGTCGGGTAATCTCCGTCAACCGAAACCTATTATCTTTATTTATTGCACCAATATAACGAACGGACGTTGCAGAATAAATGAACAAATCTGCACACAAATCGACAAGAATTCTAAACTCATCGGCTGGAGGCCACGAAGGCAAGCCCGACGAGAATCGATCCATTGCGGCAATTTCAGCCAACGAATTTTGGAGGTATGTGCGAATATCAATCCGTACCATATCCTGTGTAGCTTCCTGGAGAGATGATTTTATGAAGAGTGGAATATCCAATGAATGAAGAGGACAGGAGCCAAAAACCCTTTCAATCCAACTCTCGGGACGGCTTGTAATAAAGACCTTGAGTGGTATGTTGGTCACACCATCCAGGATAGACTTGATCAACATTTCTACTATCCCTGCTGCTGAGCATTCGTCCAAGGAATCTATAACGATAATGTAATAATCCCCGTTTTCATTTTCAGTAGCGATCTTGACGGGATTGACGACCAGGGAGCGGAATTGCTCAGAGAGATCATTGATATCAGCTACATTAGGCTTCCTCTTCAGAACTTCTTGTATGGAAGATTTTATTTTTGCATTTGATTGAGCAAGCTGGCTAGCGATTGTAGGGATGATGCAACGTGCATCCGCCAATCCTGAGCGAGAGCAGAAGAAGCTTCCCCCAAGCTTGTCTTGCGCATCTAAACGTTTGCAGAGGGTGTGAGCGATAGTTGTTTTCCCTGTACCGAGCTGGCCGTTGAGCCAATAGACGTTTGGAGCGGAAGGATTATGTGCCCAGGCTTCTAAATCCGCCAATATCTGCACACGGGTGTTTTCCATGCATCCGCGCGGTTGGTCACCTTTGGGGCCGTATCGTGTGTCATAGGATGCGTGCTGTGCGAATTTGAGCGATGCTAACGGATCCTGATAGACATCTACAATATCTTGAGTATGGAAAGCAATGTCATCAAGCGGTGTTGTACTTACTGATGGTAGTCTGGTTGACCGTAGGCTGCAAAACCACACCACCTTGCATATCTGCAACAGAAATACAATGAGTGACTAGTTTCTCAGATATACTGGATTCATCGTGAAGAATCTCACTGAAGGTGCTCTCAGAAACGGTAAGTTCGATTCTAGGGGACGACATCGATTATCGGTTAAAGTGAAAAAGTTTCTGCTTGGGCCGGACGTTGACTACGTGAGGTAGGTCGAAAGACAAGAGTGTGTGACGTGGCAAGCACCGCGTGCGAAGATGATGCTAGCGAGGGAACCTTATTGCCTAACAACAGTACACTGTTTGCTTTTTGGGAAAACCAATTATTCTGGTAACCTAAAGGCGTATTTTCGTGCATCAAAGATGCATGTATAATTGCTCAACCGAATATTGGTGCTGGACCGCGACCACAACGAGGGACACAGCCGCCATAGGGTATATACCAGACTCATCCCTAGCCAGTGGGAGAGAATGTGAGTAAAAACAGTGCCACTAATCCACCTATATAGATGGTCATAATATACATGCATTACATGGAGTAGGACCATGGCAGCAAGGAACTCACTCAATGGTGGGCAAAGACAGGAAACCTTTGTGTTTTGGCAAGGAGGGGAGTGCAGCTAGCAAGGATAACTGGAAAGGCTGAATTGGGCCTACTACTCAAGGCGTGGCCGACCTGAACATCATCATGTCAAAAGCACTACCCTCAATATTTTGCCTCCCCACACCCCACACAAACAAGGACATGCTTCACGTACCATAGGGACTCTGTGCATTCCTACAAACATGCTACTACCAAATGAAGAATGCAGATTGGGTCCCAGATCCTCTCTCATTTTCTCCCTGTCCAAATGTTGCATATTCATTATCTTGCTCCGTCAGAGTGGCAACCTTGTGTGATTGGGGTTAAGCATAAAAAATGTGGCATTGGAATGACGTCATTGGATGTGGTGACCAGATCAGGCGCGTGGTCTCCTGCTATCTGTGATTGGGTTCTGTTCTTGTGGAAATCATAATTGTCAGGATCTAGGATAAGATAAATAATATAGACGCTGCCTGATGTTCCACGATGATCTGTCTGATCAGTCTAAATCAATATGCCATCTATCATCCTACTCTATCGGTATATTCTTTACGTTTATTTTGCCATTTGTTGACCCAACGAATGACAAAACTCCCCCTAGTGAAATGAGGGTGTACAGTTCTTGAGGAAGCTCTTGATGATTATTTGTTCAATTTTCATTTCCTAATTTCTGGTATGAAAGGAATCATAGCATGTGGAAGGTATGCTGAGACGGAAAACTGGAATTAACAAAACAGAAAATCAATATCTATCACACTGTTACACCTGAATGTTACATAGATTTGAGTGAATTTGGGAAGTATTTGAATAACTGACAATTAAATTATTTCATTGATGTTAGTATAGTTTACACATATAGTGGTAGAACAATTAATATTGAAGTTTAATTTACACCAATAGTCCTGTCTCTCTGAGCCCTCCATGATTGGCATGGCTGCAATTGCATGACTGAAGACAGCCAAGTATCGTGTTGTCTTTGAGTTAATATTGTTTGTCAGATAAGTAGTATTTTTGATGTACCTACCTGTTGGTTAATGGGACAGACTGGGTTCCTTTTGGGGTTTTATAAACTAGAATATTTGGCAAGCACCTGTAAGAATAGGACAATAATATCAGGGAATTTCCAATGATTTTAGTTATATATATCGATAGGAAGGTTGTTGTGCTATGGCTATTCTACCCTGAGCTACCCCCAATCCTGGTACCTCCGATTATCTGCCAGCATGGTGTTACACATATCTGATGCATCCAAACCCTGCTTCACTTTGTCCCTGATGGTGTGGAGTGCATCAACAATTTGGGTATGATGACCCTCTAGTTGGGCCAGACAGTCCGGGATTTGCTCCAACATGGCCACCATTTCCACACACCCAACCTTCTTGAGGGAGGGAACTGCTACCTCAAACTTCGTCCTCTTAGAGGAAGACACCTCGGGCACCTCTATCACCTTGAAAAGTCACTTCTTTTGGGAAATTCCCCCAACAACTGACACTCCATCAATCTGGTTGAATGTGCAGGCGGGTGGGCGGGCAGACGTGAACGTGGAGGTGGGAAACCGTGAACGTGGAGGTGGGAAACCGTGAACGTGGAGGTGGGAAACCGTGAACGTGGAGGTGGGAAACCGTGAACGTGGAGGTGGGAAACCGTGAACGTGGAGGCGGGCAGATGTGAACGTGGAGGCAGGCGGGCGTGAACGTGGAGGCAGGCGGGCGTGAACGTGGAGGCAGGCGGGCGTGAACGTGGAGGCAGGTGGGCGTGAACGTGGAGGCAGGCGGGCGTGAACGTGGAGTCCCTATAGCTGCTCCGGGCATCATTGTCTGATCCGCTCATCTCTTTGCACTATGGGGAACTTCGAGAAGTTTCTCCTATCAACAGACACTCGCCGTTCCGGGTGTTGGACATGGCTGGATGGCAGTGAGCATACCTAATTGTCGACACACGCAGTCTGTGAAGCCCAGGTACGATGGCCCGTTAGTCACGCGACCTACGAGGTTCTGCAGTGCTGAAAAAAGTCGACTTTTCGCAATGTGCTTCATCCTCTTTTCCGAGCTGGCCATCATCCATATTTCACAAGGCTATCAAAAGGATAACATTGCCGAGATATAGATCATGCGCCGGATCGCGAAGGCTACAATTGCGTGCGTGCCTCCATCTGCTCACATACCGCCCACCTCTCCCCAAATACAATAAACTCTTTTGTACGCGCCGAAAATACTCCCTCCTCATTGCCCTCCTCCTTTCTTTGCGTCCCTGAGCCTTTCTTCTTTGCACCGTCTTTCTCATGCACGCAGGGCATCAAGTTTATCGACCAGGGACATGTGAGCGTCGGTCGGGATACGATTAACGATCTTGCTTAGCGTCACACGCCGTGGACACTCAGGACCCTCCGGGGTCTTTTTTTTTCCGCTAAATCGCTCCTCAGGACTGTGATTGATGCAGTATAATCTCAAGGTGTGCTATTGTTTAGATCACACCGAGTATGCTGAATTTTTTCAGTTGGTTGATATTGATCTGTCAGAATTTAATGGACTAACATCAAGGGCTGGTCGTTCGTTCAGCTCTCCAAGCAACCTATTGAAAGTGCGGCGGAAAAAATCGTCATTCTTACCTTTCAGTTCAGCTGTCCGGACCGATACAATGTACGACCACATATTGGACGGTCTATGAATCACCTGCCATCTCGTTCGAACATATGTGGGTTTACCACCCACAATTAAGAAGAAACTTTCAATGACGACTCTGGCTCAAAAACGTGTGAAAACGAGGCAACCCCTGTTGTTAAATCGCGTAATCATGAAAGAATATCGATGCATTCGACCCTCCACTCAGACCACTGACAACTATTGTGGAAAATTCGAGATGAAATTAGTGTTCAGAGGGTGGTCACACCTATAATTTGGTCAGGCGTGAGGAACCTCAATATTAGCAATGCAAGCTGCTTCGTCCTCTTGAGGCAGCCGATTCCTTGCACCCTCTTGCTGAGGTGCGCCCATTGAAATGGAAGAGTCACGGAGTTTTTCTACCAGTGCAGTCCTCACATGTATGACATGAGTTTGCCATCTCAGTTCGCTTGCTTACAACAGGTGTTTGTATGAACGAATATACATACCCGACGCGCCTTTATTTAAAATTAGCTGCACTGCTAGTACATTGGTCCCGGTACTCGGATAATCACTTCATCATCTGATTAATAACCTCATAACTATCCTTTTTGTCATGTAACACTCCAATCTATTCGAAAAAGAGCCCGAGAATAAAATAGACGATTTTACTGCAAGTGTGTCTGCAGTAATAAGGTTTATTTTATTTTAGTTTTTTTACACTTTATGGATCGTGGTCAAGAGATAGAATTCTTAACTAAACTATTTTACATATCGAAGTAGAAGACTGTGAAAGCCAGGGACGAGATAACCACATGAAAAGTAAAAATACAGGAGGAGTTAAGACAGTGTGACAAATACTTGGCAATGCATACATAATTTTAAACAAATGGAAATAATAGAAAAGGTGCAGAATAATGGTGGGTTAGAAAAGCGAACATTGTTGATACAGAAAATAGTTGGCCAGACTCCTTCCAGTCTCAATAGGAATGCTCGACGACATGAACACTTCGTTTCATTTTGAAGATGGAATTAAGGTCGTTGATAGAATTAAATGGATTTGTTCTTCTTGAATCATAAAGTATCGGACTTAGCTAGATGAATGTAAAGTACTATACTATTTGTTAACCGGCTTTGAATAGTACATTACTTTACTAACGATGTTCCTTCCTGTTATGGTCATGTAAACACTGAAACCAGGGGTTTGGTGCATTCCATACTGGAATGGAATGCAAATAGAGCTCAAAAAAGACTGCCGAACATTTGGAAAAATAATGAAAAACTCAAGAATGACTAGATTGATCTTGTGCATGTATTAGGCAACATATACAGTTGCCTCTCAACTCAACTCAACTCAACTCGGTAATAAAAGGCTCCGAAAATGCATGTGTACACATATTCCACCTTGATAAACTTGACTTGGCTCGTAAAATTTCAGTCTTCATGAATAAATCATGATACACTTGTAAAAAGTCATAAGTTTCATAAAAGTTGTAAAAATATCTGATTTGCTTATGCCAACACAATCATGAGGCTTCTCTAGATATATAGTTTCAAGTTAATTTCAAGGTGCTGTGACCGACTTCGCCGAACGCCAACGCGTAATCAAACGGGTCCTGTTCCTGGTCTTCCCTCTTTAAGCCACTCAAAACTTACAGACTCCGACTCTGGCTCAATTGGAAGCATTCATTTCGACTATTTTGTGTGTGTCGTACAAGCTGGGAACATGGCCCGAGTGAACGGTGCCGGCCTCCTTCAAAAACCCCATTGGATTCTGTCGCCAAGTGACCTACAAGTTTCCTTCTTCCACCACCCCACATTTTCTGAAGATGCCCAAGTCCCAACAGCGACAGTCAAGACCAAAGAAATTCAACCCACACTCCAATTACGTGAGTAGTCCTTCCTTTTCCACAGAGTACCAACCACTCATTTCCGTCTGCAAAGGCGAATATCTTCACTGGTGAGCAAGACCATTTACCCGTTCTTCCACATCCCATCGCTTCTACTGAGCCACGGGTGAGTGCTAGTCTCATCATGGCTTTGCATGGGGTATACTGTCGTCGTGCTGATCAAATACTTATAGATCGAAGTGCAATCTCCCAATGTGAAGGCTTCGTACGAGGGAAGCAACAGCTTCACACACGACGTCGGGCACGCATCTACGCCTGAAAAGTCAGAGGAAGGTAACTTCGCGAGTGAGGAGACTTACCGTGACAAAGGAAAGGGTGTTGACCCTAGGGAGAGGGGGGGTCATGAGAGCGACGACGTACTTGTTCGCTTCTATTTTTGTCGACGTATAACGGAGCCTTACCTCTCAAATGCATAGGCTAGTCCAACCCGGTTCCGTTCCAAGGGCCAGGCAGCGGACCCTCAGGAGAACGGTCAGGGTGACAATGTTTTTATTTTCTTTTCACAGTCTCCCGAAAACCTATACAATATTATCCAGGAGTCGTCATATCCTAACTGGAGCGATTCTCGTAGGAAGACGTTAAACGTTTGGCCTCCCGCTGGAGCTCAATCAGCCCCTGAAGCTCCAAACCCTGCAACCGGCGGGAATCATAGGGAACATGTAGCGTTTGTGCCTATTTTTTTTCACTCGCTCACAGAAGCTTATACTTTCTCCATTGTTCAGGAATCCTCCCCTTCCGACAGCTGCTTACCCGTCGCAAGCACGTCCAAAATTCGCCTGCCAGACTTAGAGGCTCCCTTCGACTTTGGAATCATCGGAATGAGTGCACATTCAATTGTTGAGGTATGTGTTGCTTCTGGTTTTCAATCATAACACATAGGATGCAGTTTCTTATCGCGTTATATAGATTGCGCAGATTACGACTGCTGAATCCTCCAGTTTCCCCGAGCCGGGTGTGGAGGTGCGTTCTGAAAAGAGCAGAAACGTGTCACCTCTACTGCTTCCATCACAGGTATCGTCACCCATCCCACTCCTGCTCCTCATTGCGGACTCGAGTCCCAATTACGAAGCGATGGACGTGGACAAAGAATGGACTTGTTCGTTCTCTCCGCCGATCCACTCGTGGTCCTCTTCGCGCGAGGCTTGTTCTGATCAGAGAAAAGACAGCGATGCTATGGACGTCGACGTGCATTTGTGGTGGGATGAAGTCGAAGATGTCCAGATGATGGACCTGACAGAAGAGAGTGTTGAGTTGCAGCCACTGTCCGCATTCGAGGCCCCCTGGCATGCAGTAGTTAACACAGTTTTGAGTCCCGCGTGATATAAATAGGTATGGACATTTTTTCGATGAATCACAGGTCCAGATCTAATGATATCTTATTGGCCAGACCAGACCAAGAGAGTATTGTTTAACATGGCTTGTACTCTTCTACCTCTTCTTCGGTCCAATAACTGGGTTGAAGCACCATTCGTGACATCAGCTCGCTCCTCTGAATGGAGTTGTACACGATTTGGGGAACATTAGGGGTTACCTGATTCTGCCCTTCAGATCCGCCGGCCAGCTCTGCCAACCTTACAGGCTAGCTGAGGGCCAGCAAAATAACACTTTGAACAATGCCAGACAACATCTCCAGTGAGCGAGTCCTTGTTGATATTCAAACTATTTTATGAAACTGAACCGCAGGTTTGCGGCACCAAAAACCTGACTGTGTGAATAAGTCACGCTTGTCCTGTAGATTACATTAACACACCATCCAGTCAATCATATGGGATGCTCAGAATGTCATACCCAAGAAGATTCAGCTGTGTTTCTATTGGCAGCGGCTTGCTATTGCGAGGTCCAAGATGCTCTACACCTGATCAACACCTGATCGCAGAACTTTTAAATCCATGGAATGTACTCTGCTTCTGTTCGATCCCTTCTTCGAAGTTTTTTGACAAAAAGTTGACTGTGAGAGGGCCGGACGCCGAGACCTCAATGACGAGTTTCACCCTTCATCATGCCAACTCCATTGGACGTCTGTTGCAGTTTGGTAGCACTGATCAAGCACTGAGGAACAAACAGGTTTAGTGGCTCGTTGCAGGAATTACCAAGTGAGGTGATTGAGTTTAGGCTGCAAAGCTATTGCCTTTTGAATTATTCATATGCCTACATCAGGAAAACTAAAACCTCCTTAATATCTCGTTAAAATGACTTAAACATTTTAAGGTATTTTCAAAGGCATTTTAAGGAGATCTTAAGAAGGTTTGGCTCTTCCTGTTTTACCAGGGGCTTTGAACCCAATACAATTTATCACGCAGTCCACTATTTGAGAGTCACGTATTATCTCACATGACTAGACTGTGATAGCTGATATGTGGCTATACTTACATTTTTTGATACCAACGAGGTGACTTTCTAAATATGGGGGCTTCATTTTAATTAATAATTCAGATCACAACTTCCAGCCTTCGAGTGTTGGATCTGAAATATTTGTTTGTAAAACTCCCATCATAAGCGATAATATCCAATACAGCTCAGATAAATAATTTTAGCTGACTGCTCAGTGGATTGAAGTTGTGATTGCTCTATGGAGAGGGGGCTTCCTTTGCCAAGTACACATGCTTGGCCAGGAGACCTGGCTTTGCTCTCTTGTGCAAATGGCATAATATTGTTCTGCTAACAGGTATGCTCTGCTATTTCTTCCTCCTTACTGGGTTGTGGCCCTTGTGTGGCGACCATGGCCCTGTCACATGGCTGGAGGCTGTGGGTCTGTGCTTGGTGACATGACCCTTTTGTTTGCCTCTTTTTTGGAGTACATAGAGGCTATAACTAATGTCTAGTTTCATTAAACTAACTATCGCCGAGAAGAGTGTGTCTAAGTGAAAAGTGATACTTGGTATTTTGATGGACGGTGGTGCACGTGAGAAAGTTTCACTGCCACACATCAATATCAAGATCACATCCCATGTTGGCCAAAGTGGAGAGTCTTCTGCAGAACCTCAACATCTCGAATACTCAAGCATATCGAGAAATTTCATGCTCTCATCATGCTCATAAAAGGGATACCGGAAATATGTCATCTGGTTCATGAGGTTGAGAAGGATCCCTTGGTAGCGACGATAAGGATGATTGTATCAGGACTCGTTTAGATTTATTTTGGTGAGGTTGACGGGATGCGTGACGTTTCCTGCGAGACTGGCCTGACGGAAGGCGGGATTTGGACTTATATACGAGGGTGTATATCACACCATCCAAGAAGATATCAAACCAACTATTCTACCTGAACAAGAATCATCTAGACTCTATGGACGGATAAAATGGGGGGTTACATCTGAGCTGGATGAAAGAAGGGTGAGATGTAAGCACCTGTGACTCAGAAATTTTCATGTCACGCTGAGTGCTAATTATGTAAACCATACTCACTGAACAAGGAGTACATAATATCTTTTTGAGGGTGTATCCATATAATTATGCACCAGAGATTTAGTCTCTGGTATTATCTAGAAGCGCATGGTCGTTGCACTGTCCAAAGGTCCAAAGATTCGAACACAAAAGTCAAGCGGCGATGAAGCAGCAATATTGATCTCGTTCATTGAAGAATATAGGTGGACATCCTATGTTGTTTCATGATTTGAAAAATTGCTTAAAAAAATCACTTTAGATTCGTGAAGCATTTTTTTAAGCTTCCAGAACTTCTGGGCGTGCGCTCCCTCACACAAAACTAGATATGATCGACATGGGTTTCTCTCGCAAGTTATATCAGATAACTGCTCAATTAAGATCTCTCCATTTATCTAACGCATCCCGCTGGCTCCTTGATATCGTCTAGTTGTTCCAGGCCTGTTCATTATTATAGTTGCATGACTAGTGAGCAATCCCTAACACCGGTATCAGTGCAGTGTTTCATTCTCTATGTGTTCATGCTATTTCTAAAATCTCTCCTACTTCGCTTTCCACAGGTTCGTCACACTGCATCCGCGGTACCAGGTAACGAACGGTTCTGAAATTCACGTTGTTTCCAAAAATTTTCGTTTAAAGTACGTGTTTCATGGACCACAAGTCTTATACGATGAATGGTGAGCCAAGTAAATATTGCAATAAATACCATTTCATCTGACCCGATCTAGACATCTGAGCGCTACTCAATGAGTGTTGCTGTGGCATGTATAAGCTTTAGAGTTTAACAACAACAGCTTACCTACGGGACATGTGTTTGAAGGCAGGCAATTCGGCCTGCACTGCCCTCAGATATTGGCACAGCGCTGTGCTTCACCGCTAAGATGCACAGCCATTATCAACTCGTGTATAACACCATCCTTCTGCCTCTCGAACCATCTCAATCCTTCGCCACCGCCCTTCACCTTCATGAATGTTCCAAGTTCCACACTTTATTTGGGTGATAAACACCACATCTCGAGTATACCTGAACCTGAGGGGAATGAAGTATCCAACGCGGAAGGTCGAATAGGGCATAGGATATGTGAGGTCGCAGAAGGGTTCGAGGCCTCTAATCTGAACTCTGTTGGTGAACACGACTCGGATGTATTGCACGGAGACCCAGTGACGGAAGAGGTTGCCATATTTGCTGCTTCGAACTATCTTCCCAACCAACCAATCCCGGCTACCGCTACACAAGCGTCAACGC
>QLPI01002179.1:0-12471 GCA_003314275.1 Chroogomphus rutilus | reverse complement strand
TATCCGTTCCAGCCTATCCGACCTCCCCATCTTCTTCGCCCGTTTCCGTCCCGACCCCTCAGCCAGCGGCACTTCGGGCTCGACAGCCTTCCCGCTTGGTTTTTGGGTACAGGCCCACCTCGGCCTTTTACTCGGAGGCTTCACTGCCTCATCCGCGCCCTCCATTGGGCCTCGAACAATCGGGCTGACTTCGCCCTGGGCCAATTTGTTTTTGCACTAAAGAATGTCAATCAGCGGGAATCAAAGAAGCTGGATTACCACTTACCTGCGCATCCCCTCCCCGTCCGCGCATACTAGACCCCTCGCTGGGCCCCGCGTCCGTACCCCTCCACTCATAGACCTTCGGGACCACCGAAGTCCCGGGGACCGTTGCCCTCCCAGCCATTTCGGCCCATTCATCCATGGTCTCTGGGCCATCCTCCGCATCCTCCGGGGTATCCCAACTCGCTGCCACGAGTCGCCCCACAGTCACCTCCCCATCTGTCCCCATGACCCCCGCCAAAGCATCCTCCATAACCGCACCCTCCGCATTCTCAGCTGAGGTACTCTCCTCACCCACCCCATCCACACTACCCATAGTCTCCCGCAGGACCCACAAGTCGCGCCCCGCATCTCGAGTTGATGATGCGTCATGATCACGAGCGACCCATCCTTCGCCATTTGCCTGTTCGATAGCGTCGGTCTCGGCGCACATTCTGTTCCGAGTTTTGATAGGTGGCGAATGAGAGTATGCGATTGATTGATGAGAAGTTCGGAAGCTTCCCACCCTACCCACGAAAATTACGTTTAGGCGTTCCGAACTTTACCTTTAATTTCCGGCTTCAGGGGTTCAGCCACTAGAGGGGGGATACTGTCAAGTCCACGTACCGAGACCCATCTGCCGGCAGTGCCGACCGAGCAATCATCCTATATCCACGACCAAGTGCCCGCGTTGCCTGCATAACACTTGGTGCGCCGGTCCCGGCTCGGCACATTCGCCATCCGCACTCCTCGGTTCGTTTCACCTTGGGACTCCCCGTCCTTGTATTATCCTCAGACGCGACCCCATTGTTTTATATCCGGCCACTCCCTATTGTCCCATTTCGAGTCACGATCCTATTATATTGTCCTTCATTGTTCTATCCCCGCTTTGCATTCCTTGTTCTAATTTTGTTCGTTGTTGTGGACAACAACCACATGCTCTACATACCTTGTTGTCCCACATTCCTTATTCCGCATGTCGCTTCTTAACCTATATAAGTAGGACATGGATGTACATATTTCCTCATTCTGGGAATCGACTAGGCTTAGGCCCTTCTACCTTCTTCTCTTCTGTTAAGTCCTCGACTCAGGCCGGCATCTTCAGCATCCCCCTGAGTATCTGTCTGTTGCAAATACAGTGGCACGCACGGCAAGTAGGGTGCAACGCACGAGTACGTTGAAGCCAACGCCACTACTCTTGGCCTGCAGGACTTGGCCATAGTCCGCCCAACCTTTCGACAACACCCATCGGCAGTACCAAAGTCCGTCAGAATCTGGCGCTTGACAGGGGGCTGGTATGGGTTTATTGAGAGTATGGGCCATAACAGTCTGGGTATGTGTTCACAATCGATGGAGGAGCTGTCTCCTGAAGCTCGAAAAAGCAACCTATTACTACCAAAGCTGAGTACATCACTGCAACTCATGCTGTGAAGGAAGCACTCTGGATCTGCATGTTTCTGGCAGAAATTGCACAGCCACTTGAAAAACCGATCACAATCCACCTTGACAATGTCTCCTCCATCTCCATTACCAAGAACGACGAGTACCATCCCCGGACAAAACACATCGATATCCACTACCACTTTATATGCCAAGCTGTGCATGAGAGACTCATTTACGTCGACTACGTACCGACAGATGAAATGGCAGCAGACATGTTTATGAAGGCCCTCCCTCAACACAAAGTGCTATACCTGAACGTGATGGTCAGGATTCATTCTGCTTAAGGGGGGGTGTTAGAACTGAGATGTGTAAGCACCGAATGCAGTCAGGTATGGAGGTCCCGGTCATGTTCAACCAGGACCATATATATGTTGAACGACTAGAAAACAGCCCCTCAGGGAACTGCCCGTTCACTGAGGTACATATTCCCTTTGCACACCTAGATACAAAGACACTGATTATATTGTAGTCCTTCTGTATCTAGCTACTGCGCATAACCGCTACAGTGTGTAGCTGTGAGATGTAGGAAGAGGGTGCAGGGTCAGGTTAGGATAGCGCAAGGAGGATACTAACTCAATACAGAGAAAGAATAAAGTGATAGATCTAGAGTATGGAGAACCCGTTAATTAATAATTTGGGCAGACAATTCATGAGTGCCAGCTGACAGCTGAATATCAGGATTGACAACCAAGCCACTATCCAGACCACAAGATGAAAAAAGAAGAGAATATCAATTCAATACCTGGTGGATGCACTACACCAGCAAGTAAAGTGTGACACACCTGAGAAACAGCAAAAAGCTCCTCATCAGATGGGTGCTGGGGCATGAGGGCAATCAGACCATGAGGCAGAGAAAGCTGTGGCATTCTTCACAAGCAAGGAACAATTCATCCACATAGAATGCAGAGGAGTACTCCCCATCAACAGAGCAGCAGAACTCCAAAGGTACCACAAAGCAATTGAAAAAAGGAAGCAGAAGACATCTTTGCTAAATCCTCAAGAGCAAGAGCAACACTAAACATCAACCCATCAATGCCTTCAGCAGCATTCATGAAACTCACCAGGAACCTTGCACATAGACACACATCACTGCTGACACAGCTCCTCGCTGGCCATATAGCCCTGAATAAACACTTCACCAGAATAGGTAAAATCATATCACTGAGGTGTCCAGCCTGCAGCAGAGCCAAGGAAACTGTCCACCACTTCTTATTCAAATACCCAATGTACAAGACACTGAGAGATACATGTGAAGGCTCACTCAAAAGATCCTCTCTCAGCAAACATGCTACCAGCCCAACCCAATGTTAAGTGCAATAGAGTAAAGGAATGATGTGTTGAAAAACTCAAACACAGACTTGTTGGAATGTATGGTATCCATTGTCACATTGTTCTACTATTTATTGTTGTATTTCTCTATTGTTCTACTTTCACTCCACAAGACACTCATCTATTACCATTAGATAGTTACTCACATATTCTCCATGTAGAATCTACTTAGGTATTATATTATTATCAGTTGTTGCAATTCACTGACTGAGAATCTACTTAGATTCCTACAAGACTCATACACAGACACAGATGGCAGAGCATAGCAAGCATCCACATAGGTGCTAATCAATTAGAACTCAGATATAGTACTGTAATTACCATAGTACCATTCCCATTCCCAACACCCAAAGCCTTCTCAATGCTATTTAAATACATACATGACACCGGCCGATTCACACCAATCTTCAGTGACCTCACACTACCTGGGGAGGAGGACAGAAAGATGGCGCACAAATAGGAGAAGAGAATGAAGAGGGAATGACAGAAGGATGGAAGATAGAACAGGTGGAGCAAGAAAGGAGAGGCACGAGCAAGGGAAGAGACAAAGACGGAAGCGAGAGGAACAATCACCTATCAGAGACTACCTACACCGAACGCCCGAGAGAGACAAGAGCTGGCCACATGCAAGCGCAGCAACACCAACACCCTGCCCAAACCGGCACGGAAACACCCAGAGCTCTAAGCCCATGGTGCATCGCAGAGGTAGAGAAATAAAGGAAAGGGAAGGACAGAAATACCACACGACTCGTCTTATATTGGGTCAGCCCCAGAAGACGATAAATAGGATTATAAATAAATAAAAACCTAACGGCCGCAACCCCTCAGTCTCCTCCTCCTGAGTTACGCCACCATAGATTTTCTTCTACAATAGTAGCGTGCGTACGGAGTGGGTGCCAAAAAGATCAGAGTTTGAGAGAGGGCACATCATCAGTGGGTTGTGTTCGGGAGCCTTGCATATGGCTGATAGGAGTTGAACCTGGTGTGAAATGGAGTTAGAAATCTGAGAATAGTGGGGAGCTGAGGGTGAGTGTGTTGCATCTTTCAAAGCCAACAAGCTAGATGCAGCAAGAATAACATGGCTCTAAACATTAGTTTCCGGTACAGACGCTCACTGAGGGTGTGAGTCATGGTATCTTTATCCAGCGCGGTGACCCTTTCAAACGGGTCACCTCCCTCTCCCTCTCCCCCTCTCTTTCTCTCTGATAAGGAGAGCGATCGTTAGATGTACATGTCGACCTTGGGCTCGCTCCCGTCAGTAATCGGGTTGTACCGCTGAGAGAACACCGATGAAGGCGAGACATAAATGCAACATGAAAGAAGAGTGTATGAATATAATAATGTAAATAATATTTTCAATGGACAAGTGTAGTATCGCCGAGTTATTTTGGGGGGCATTGGAAGTGGAAGTAGAGGATATCAGGTTGAATTCATTATTAACGTTCCATCGCGGCATGTACACTAGGTTTGTACCACACGAGTTCCACTCTATTCTAAGCTCGAGACTACCTGTGACCAATTTGATATCACCATCGCGTCGCTAAACGTGGAACAAGAACTACTCACTATAGATCGAAGATAAAAAAATCGGAGGTCTTGAGAATGCAGCGAGTTCATGCGCTTCCGTAAACACACGAGGCTCTCTAGAAGCAATAGACTCTTTTTTTTTCGAAGATCAAACAACAAAGTCTTTGGGTTCTCCTTTGATCCCCCTTTATCCCTTGTTCTCACAATCCTGATGTATCTCGGATCCCGGGCTAACATGGTGACGGGTCCCGAATCAACTGGTCATTTCAATGTGGCAAAAATGTTAGAGACGTTGAGTTGCAACGTCCCATTTTTGATGAAGATATCAAATTGATCTACTCCACGTTCTCAAAATGCACCTTGGATTGGAGGATGGTTATCAGTGGTCTGACACCGAGCAAGGGCTCGTGCCGCCTGTTCCGTGGAAAAAAAGAAGGTTAGACTGCTTTACCCACCTCTAAAGGCGACAATGAAAGGGTAGCATTATATTAGTCAATATACGAGAGGGGAGATTAAATAATAAATAATACACGCTGGCTTGAGGCTGCTTAACGCTCTAGTTTGTGTGCCCATGCTGATACGGAAAGTGAGTGAGGATGAGGTAAAAGAAAATCCCGCACCTTAGCAGATGGATCTGACTTGGAAAAAGCAGTCCATAGATAGGAATATCAAGAGGACAGGTGACGCAGATTGGCCAAGTGTACTTGAATATTAGGCTCATCATCACCCGGTCTAAATCCTACCAGATCATCCTTGAGCATCCAAGACCACATGTCTATTGTCTATTGCAAGACCCGGGTACATCTACCACACAGAGCGGCTTCCTTCTCTCGGGTGTAATTCCAGCAACGGGGACACTTCTGTCCAGTCGAGGGCCGCACACGGATGTTTATCATTTCATCATGACCTACATCGCGATGACAGTTTGAACAAGACCAACACGCGCAAAATGTATTGCAAAAAGTACACGTACCTTCAACCTCCATGGTTTTTGTTCGTGACCACTCTGGAGCGTCAACCCCCAGGCTGCCTTCATCAAGGATCGACACCTCCGAGACGATGAATAGCGTATTGAGAAACGATTCTGATGCGATCCGTCAGCGGTGGAATGGAGGAGAAATATAATGTTGATGTGTCCTAACCGTGCTCTCGGAGGAGCCCGAGAAACTTGGGTTCTGCATTGTCCGATGAAACCAAGTCTCTGGGAACTATGATATCCACACCAGCTTCCAATGAGCTCCGCAGCAGTCTAGAGGGACCAGTGAGGCTATTTTTGAAAAAAAAAAAAAATTGGCAATAATCGTTTGACACATACTTGTCGATGCGTGCTTGCTCTAGGAGCGTCAGTACGGTCCCCCGCAAACTAAGCAACTCTCTCATGTCTCGATCGGCGTTAGGATCGTTCCATTCTTCGCCCTGTGTAACCATCAGTGAAAAGCTACAAACCGCTTCCAGAAAAAAAAGGGTACGTGCCACTGATTTCCACCCTTGAGTGAACACAGACGGATGGTTTTCTGCCGAAGAGCTGGGTAGCCCCTGCGATGCATCATGGATCTCTTCAGCAAGGTGAGGTAATATGGGAGCCAAGACCATTTTCATAGTATGGAGAACCTGGAATTCATGAGTACGACTCCTGGAGGGGAGAGATTGGAAGGAAATAGACCTCATTCATGACCCAAATAACGCTTCTCCGTTGTGGCGACTCGATAGAATCAGCGTAGAGCGTATCCTTGGTGATGTCTAAATAAAACGAAGAGAGTGTAACCTTGGCGAAGCGATCCAAGGCAGTGACCACTGCAATGACATCAGAGAAGGAGCACTTGATTCTCTGAAGACTATGCAAACCTTGAGGAAACCGAAAACTTGCGTACGCATCCTTGGCTGTCTTCTCGAGCTGGTAGAGCTCAAACATCATATACCGATCCGCCTGAAAAAAATGGAAAAGAAAAGAAGAAAGATCATTTCAGATGAATGATTCATTTCAGAAAGTGGAAGAAATACACTCACAAGACTCATCTCGCAAACCTTCGGCCTTGTGTCGGAATTACATGAAGCCGGAAGATTCCCCAGCATGAACCGTGCAGAGTTCCTGATTTTCCGGAGAGCCTCGACGGTTGTCTGGATAACCACAGGTCCGATTAGAGTGTCACGCCCATAATCAACAGTCGCTGCCCAAAGACGCAAAGCATCTGCGCCATGCGCTGGGTTTGTCTTCACATGTGGAGGGAGAAATAAACAAAACGGGTTCTTAGAGTATTCACAGAGAGTGATCGTTAGACAACTCCCAACGTACCTTGCTCCCCTCAACAATAGTCATCGGGCTTATCACATTTCCAAGCGACTTGCTCATCTTTTTTCCTTCCTGATCTAAGACAAATCCGTGAGTGACAACTGACCCGTAAGGTCGAATAGAGAGGCCAGCTTGTTCCGAGTGCATGCGTTGTCTTTCCGGCGAACCGACTTTGTGCACTCTGCTTGAAAATCCGACGGCTGTGAGCAACAGCGACTGAAACCAACCCCTATGCTGATCAGATCCCTCTAAACAGACATCTGCAATCGTCCTCGTTTCCCCGTCCTCGGATCTCTGGGGAAGCGACCCGTCTAAGCCCGTCCAAGATGTGCCGCTGTCAAACCACACATCCATCGTGTCCCCTCCCTTAATCCACGACACCTCCCCATGCTCCTCCTTCAATCTGGGGCTTACAAAATCATCGACAGGGCCATTCCACCAGTGCTCAACTCCGTGCTTTTCCAAAACCTGCACGATGTGGTCAAGAGAGGTTGAGGTCATAACGGCCTCCCCAGTCGCTTCATTGTACAGGGCGGGGATGGGGACTCCCCAAGGACGTTGGCGGGAGATACACCACTCTGAACGACCTTTGATAAAAGCCTCGAGACGGTTTCGAGCTAGAGACCTCGTGTAACACCTGTATTAAAATGTACATACATACGGGACTCACTGCTATCGGGAAAAAATTGCACCGTCTGCAGCATTTCCAAGGCCACAGTCTTGATATGACTCAAGTCTGCAAACCATTGCGAAGTGGCACTACGTCCAGCGTTGACAACATCACCGATTTGGTTTCAGTTGTGAAAAGATTTAGGGGAACTCACGTCACAATCACAGGTGTGTTTGTCTTCCAGTCATAAGGATAACGGTGTTTAAAACTCTCCACGTGGACGAGTTTCCCTGACTCCTTTAGAAATTTGACCACCTCGGCGCTGCCGTCCGTCAATACTCGCTTGCCAATCAAACGTGCTCCCAGGTTCTCAGGCAGCCAGGCTGCATTGCTGATACTTTCTGCGGAAAATGTGCCCTCTGGCCCTACGAGACACAGGAGTTCGTCACCTGTTCCATTGGTGTTTCTCTTACTCCCAGAAAGAAGATTCTGATTCAAAAAAGCTTGATAATCTTCGGACCCATGTGCTGGCGCACAATGTACTAGTCCAGTTCCAGAAAGAGATGTGACGTGAGGAGCATGTATTACAGGAAGTGACTCCAGAGGGCTGCCAGGTTTCCGGAAGATAGAAGTGTACCGGGAGCGTAGCAGGTCGTCGCCTTGCAACGGTTAAGAGAGTTGTGAGCCACAAATAGCGCAAACAAGGTAAAACTGACCTTTGAAATTGTATAGAAGGTCTGTATCACCCAGAACATTATGCAATAATGGGAGACGATCCTGACCAACGACTAAAAGTTCCCCAGTCTCGTTCCTTTTCACGATTGAATAGTCCAGGTCGGAGTGAACGGCGATACCCTGCAGAAAGCAGGATCTTCATGACCCGGGGCCCTCAACTTGTGGGAACTGCGAGGCTTACCATGTTCGTGGGCAGTGTCCATGGTGTAGTAGTCCACACCAGTAAGTTGACAATAAGCTCAGGAGTATATGGCGCAATGGCCTCCCGAAAATCGTCGCTAATGCCTTCCAGCTGGCACTCGTACGTAACATACACGGCTTGCGAAGAGTGATTGTCTACATAAATAAGCTCTGCCTCTGCGAGTGCAGAACGCGATGAGGGAGAATAGTATACTGGACGATAGTGGCGATATATCAAGCCTGCGATGAAAAAAATTATAGTCGTCGGCATTGGCGAAAACCCGTCTACAATATGATCATCATATGCGCATACCATTTTCGACGAGACTTTTGAAAACTCGGAGTTGCCGTACTTCATAGTCATGATCTGCAAAAAAAAATGGATCATCAATATTAACCAGCTGCCAATGACGGTTTTCATACTGACCCATGGTTCGATAACACCCATCCTCACTGGTCCAATCGGCCATAATACCCAGTTTTCGAAACTCGGCTTTTTGGACGGCAATCTCACGGTTTGCAGTCTGCCGTGCTAATTTTCGGATCTCAGATGCAGGAAGAGAACGATGGCTAGCCTGTATACGACGGGGGAAGAAGGAAGGGGGAAACAAATCACCGGCAATTAACAGGTCTGAGAGATTCGGATATCATATATTATAAAAAAAAAGCTTAATCACACCGAGTTCTTTGAGTGCCTTGTTCTCAATCGGTAACCCATGACAGTCCCATCCAGGAATATAACTACACGGGTCTTTTGAGTAAAAACGCAACGTTAATTTAGAATCGGATGCGGCATCTCACTGAACTCGATGGCCCATTAGGACATGGAATCGGTTGATGATGTCCTTCAGGATTTTGTTCAAAGCGTGACCTATTACTACCAATTACGCGCTTGTCAAAAAAACACACTATATCTCCATCACGCACCCATGTGCAGACTCCCATTCGCGTACGGCGGGCCATCGTGTAAAACAAAAAGTGGGCCTTTAGCATTTTCCCACTACAAAAATCGCCCTCCCCCAGAAAAAAAACAACACAAGAAAAAAAAAAGGAATATCATAAACCCCAAAATAAGCACACAAAGCAAATCAATAAATTACCTGCCACCTATAAAGATCTTCCGACGTCCGTCTGCGAAAAGGTGCCTCTCTTATAGACGGATCCGCGCGAATGGGAAAAGGAGTCTTTGGGAGGAGGAGAGTTGCGGCATACGCTTTGTCTGCTGGAGTGGATAGTTGACGCCGTGTCAACACGTATAGGCTCGTCTCTAGCCGTTGTGTGAGCCCATGAAATGTTTTGGGCATCCTAAAGCGGAGGGGCCCAACGCGCCAATGTGGCGTGGGAGTACTTGCTTATGTGAGCACTGGTACTGAAAACTCATATTTCGTCCCAAGTGCGCCATATTTTTGTCTTCCAGACCACACTGTTTCTATTGTCTATTATTACTGTAACAGTAAGGTTCATAAAGGATGCACAAGTGAAGTCATTAAATATATCCACGGGAGAATCTGACGGCTATAAGGAACCAGAATCGGTGGCGTGCATGCGTGCATGCGTGAGTCAGTGGTGTGTATGTGGGAAGGGGGAAAGTATCTGCATAATAATACTTTCTTGAAAGAAAAAGTTGCCACGTTTATCCGCAAAATAGACCGATATACTCGTGGGGAATCGACAATCGCGCGAGCGTAACGTTACAATATTACAGTAATCTAAACAAACACCTCATCAGGAATTCAGGATCGTTTCACCATTATCGTCATATACATATAATCCTTTTTTACCCAAAAAAAAAA
Organism: Chroogomphus rutilus; assembly: GCA_003314275.1. Classification (NCBI taxonomy): domain Eukaryota; kingdom Fungi; phylum Basidiomycota; class Agaricomycetes; order Boletales; family Gomphidiaceae; genus Chroogomphus; species Chroogomphus rutilus. The sequence continues at coordinate 2,324 of QLPI01002179.1, read as the reverse complement.
AAAAAAAGAAAAAGGCATCTCTAGAATTCCGGGCAGGGCGTAGCATCATCCTGAATCTCTTTTTTTTTTTTAAAAAAGAGTTCGAAGGACATTGTGAAACGATCGGTTTCATTTCATTCACACCATAGTATTCCCAGCCAGCGCTGAACTCCATTCTCTCTCGATAGATCTTCTTCTGTGCAACTAGTATTCTTCCGCGCAACTAGTATTCATTTTCCAGCACGCTAATATTCCTCCGCGCAACTAGTATTCTTCCAGCACACTAGTATTCTTCCGCGCAACTAGTATGCTTCCAGCACGCTAATATTCTTACAGCACAACTAGTATTCCTCTGCACAACTAATATTCTTCCAGCACGCTAAGGTAGCGGACAAACGGTTTCCGCTAAGGTCACGTGACTCAAATGTCACATCCACCATTTTGCACAAGGATCTGGCCACATTGACAAAAAAATGATTCTGAGACCACAGATCAATGGCATAGAACTATATGTACATACTCTTGGTTTTACTGTTTTTTTAAAATCACTATTGCAAATGTAGTATATCAAAACTTTCAAACATCTTCCCAAAATTCATAATCACAGTTTTTAAGCAGTCTGACACTGTCAAAAAAAATTTGGTCACAAAATTTCTGTGCTGACATAATCACCTATATAAGGAAATATTCCATATACAGAAGGACATTCCCACATATCAGGTAGAGGACATATTCCACTAAGGTCATGTGACTCAAGTGTCATATCCATCATTTTGCACAAGGATCTGGCAACATGCCAGATACTATTTTAGCTGAGTTGGACAAGGCAGCTGATATTATATAGTTTAGCTCAATCATTATTGCCAAAAAAAATTACCATCCTCTGTAGCAGAATACTTTTTTTTTTTTCAACGATGAAAATTTTTGCGCTTGTGACCATGACTGTGACATCACGTGACCTTAGCGGAAACCGTTTGTCCGCTACCTTAGTATTTATTCTTCCAGCACACAATTCCACAACCACACAACCACCCTCACCAAAACAAAAACAAAAACAAATATCATTAAAAGAAAAACATAATTTTTTACTGCTAATGTGTGATGTGTATAGAGATACCTTGTCTAGATCTACGTAAAAAACCATCTCTATCAAGATCTCTAACTTAAAATAACAAAAAAAAAAAAAAAAAAACACATAGCAAGAATCAAAGCAAGAAACAGACAAAACGACCGCACCGCACCGCATGGTAAGTGGGAAGTAACAAGGACCACTCAAGGCTGCCACATCTTAACCTTGACAAACTGCATCAACGCAGCATCATCCATCCCGCGCAGCGCAACATTCCGATCAACATGCTAATCAATATCAATATAAATATAAATCAGCCACAACAAAGAGAACAAGTTAGTTATAATACGCACTTCCTTCTGAGCAGCCTGAACAACCCTCATCGCAATCAACGCACTAATATCCCTAATCCTGTTCAAATTCGGATAAACCCTATCCTCCGCACGCTCCTCATCAGTAAGTGAATCCGCCAACGCCAAAGATGCAGCTTCGACCATCGTATCCGTCACCGAAGATGCCCTTGCAAGAATCGCGCCTAACCCTAGCCCGGGGAACACATACCTATTACAATTACAATTAATAAAGTAATCAGCGACAAGACGGGGGAATGGAAAAAAAAAATAAGGTCGGGAAATCCCAAATCCCCAATCTCGTACGTACATGTTATTTCCTTGCCCAGGGAATCGTGGCCACCCACCAAACGTGACGTCCGGGAAAGGACTCCCACTCGCAAATATAACGCTCCCATTAGACCACGCGAGCGCCTGGTCATATGTACACTCCGAAAGGGACACAGGATTCGAAAGCGGGAAAATGATAGGCCGTTTGTTCAAGCGTGACATAGCTCCTATAATTTCCTGGTCAAATGCGCCCTGGCAGGGATGAAACCATCAGCTTGGTTCGCACTGAAAGGCGGTACACCCTATCATACCGTCATCGTGCTAAGCCCAAGCAACGCCGTAGGCTTAACATATTCAATCACATCCACCAACCGAGTCAACGGCGGTCCATTATAATCCTTCCTCGCAAACACCTTCTTATGCTCCGCCATAGCACCCCGTTTATCATACACCAATCCCTGAGAATCCACAAGCCATATGCGCGATCGTGCCTCTTCCTTAGACAACCCCTGAAGCGTGAAGAAGCTCATAAGCTGCGCGCCTACGCCGACACCAGCGGACCCCGCGCCGAGGAACAGGATCCGGTGGTCCGTAAGAGGGAGGTTAGATGCCGCAGATGATAGCTTAGCTGCATTGAGGAACCCCGAGAGAATGAC
>QLPI01002178.1:0-15257 GCA_003314275.1 Chroogomphus rutilus | reverse complement strand
ACCTATTGAAAGTGCGGCGGAAAAAAACGTCATTCTTACCATTCAGTTCAGCCGTCCGGACCAATACAATGTACTGTTGGGATATGCGAGCAATGGCGGTTTATTATTCTTCTCATTTTCCATGCCTACGGCTTCACGGCTTAATTAGAAACTCAGCCAGTGGATATCTGGGTTGTTTAGCACGTGACACGTTTCATCTTGTTGATTCGAAGTTGAGACGTGAGTACTATTTGTTCCGGTATCTTAGTAGCGACTCTAACTTCATTTCTTAGTTGTTCCTAGGTAACTAATCGGAATAGATCTTCTTGATTCGAAGTTGAGACTTGTTCCTAGTTGCAACAGGTTATGGGCCCCGGCCAACATTGATATCCCCTATGTCATCTATTCCACTACCATTAGCTTCTGACTCCACCTCACTTGCGATCCCTAAACTACGTGATGATGGCTCTAACTGGTCCGACTATGAGCCTCATCTACGCAGAGCAATGGGTGCGAAAGGGCTATGGCTGCACGTAGAAGGAAAGGTGGTTGCACCTAAACCCTACGTTGAACTCAACGGAATCCCCATCCTAGCGGATGGAAAGACCCATGCAACAGAAGAACAAATTGAAACCAGAGAAACCTGTATTATTGAATTTGATAAACGTGAATGTTTAGCCCAACATGTTCTACTCTCAACAACCTCTGTCCGCCTAGGGTCTATGATCAAAAACATGAAGACAGCGAAGGAAATGTGGGAACAGATCAAGAAGGATGCTACTACCAAGAGCACCTTGTTCTTAATTGATGCCGAAGAACAGCTTAGCTCCATGCGCCTTGCTGACTCTGATGATCCCCAAACCCACCTTAGCGATCTCAATCAACATTTTCAGCTTATGATGAAGCGTCATGATAATCTGATTGAAATGGGCTCACTGTTATCAACCACACGACTATCTACAATAATCATATCGTCACTACCTCCATCCTACCGATCCGCAATCCAAACCATCACAGCAGCAGAAAGGATCGGTGCGATCCAAGGTACTGCTGGACAACCCAAAATGACACCTCTCGACCTTATCTCCTTTTTCACCGAAGAAGTGCAGCACCATCTTATTCAAGATGAGCATTCAAAAGAAGCTGAATCAGCTCTTATAGCGGACCGAAGAAGACAGAAGAAACACACTGACAATAATGGCAAAACCCAGCCAAAGTCAAACTCCAATGACCAGTGTGAAAACTGTAATAAAATTGGTGACATCAAGGTCAACTGTTGGGCAAAGGGAGGTGGAAAAGAGGGCCAAGGCCCGAGGCAAAAGAAGGCAAACAAAACCCAAAATTTACCTGAAGCGGCCATTGTTGCCGATGCCAAGGAGGAAGGCGAAAACCTTTTTGCATTTTCCTGTACTTCCGACTTTATAGATATAGCACAATCTCTAGAGCTACCAAGAAACCAACTTGGAGCATGTGTAGATAGTGGCGATGAGGCTTTTCCAGATACATAGTTTCAAGTTAATTTCAACTTGCTGTGACCGACTTCTCCGAACGCCAACGCGTAATCAAACGGGTCCTGTTCCTGGTCTTCCCCCTTTGAGCCATTCAAAACTTCAAGACTCCGACTCTGGCTGAATTCGACGCATTCATTTCGACTATTTTGTGTGTGCCATACAAGCTGGGAACAGCGCCCGAGTGACGGTGCCGGCCTCCTTCAAAAACCCACTGGGTCCAGTCGCCAAGTGACCTACAAGTTTCCTTCTTCCACCACCCCACATTATCTGAAGATGCCCAAGTCCCAACAGCGACAGTCAAAACCAAAGAAATTCAACCCCCACTCCAAATATGTGAGTAGTCCTCCCCTTTTCCACCGAGTACCAATCACTCATTCCCGTCTGCACAGGGGAATATCTTCACCGGTGAGCAAGCTTTAGCGGTGCTCCCATATCCTATTACTTCCACAGGGCGACGGGTGAGTCCTAGTCATTGCATAAAATATACTATCATCATGCTGATCAAATACTTATAGATCGACGCGCAATCTCCGAATGCGATGGCTTCCGACGAGGGAGGCAACAGCTTCACACACGACGTCGGGCACGCATCTACGCCTGAAAATTCAGATCAAGGTAACTTCGCGAGTGAGGAGACTTACCGTGACAAAGGCAAGGGTGTTGACCCTCTGGAGAGAGGTGGGCATGAGAGCGACGACGTACGTGTTCGCTTCTGTTTTTCTCGGTATATAACGGAACATTACCTCTCAAATGCTTAGGCTAGTCCTACCAGCTTCCGTTCCAAGGGCCAGGCAGCAGACCCTCAGGAGAACGGTCAGGGTGACAATGTTTGTATTTTCTTTTCACAGTCTCTCGAAAACCTATACAATATTTTCCAGGAATCGCCATATCCTGACTGTGGCGAGTCTCATACGAAGATGTTAAAGGTTTGGCCTCCCGCTGGAGATCAATCAGCCTCCCCCGAAGCTCCAAACCCTGCAACCGGCGGGAATCAAAGGGACCACGTTCGTGTTTGTACCTATTTTTTTCACTCCCTCACAGAAGCTTATAATTTCTTGATTATTCAGGAATCCTCGGCTTCCGACAGATGCTTTCCCGTCGCAAGCACGTCCAAAGTCCGCCTGCCAGACTTAGAGGCTCCCGTTGACTTTGGAATCATCGGAATGAGTGAGCATCCAATTGGTGAGGTATGTGTTTCTTCCGGTTTTCAATCATAACACATAGGATTCAATTTCTTATTGCGCTATATAGATTGCGCAGAATACGACTGCTGCATCCGCCAGTTTCACCGAACCGGGTGTAGAGGTGCGTTCTGAAGAGAGCAGAAACGTGTCACCTCTACTGCTTCCATCCCCGGTATCGTCACCCATCCCAATCCTGCTCCTCATTGCGGACTCGAGTCCCGATTACGAGGCGATGGATGTGGACAAAGAATGGACCTGTTCATTCTCTCCGCCCATCGACTCGTGGTCCTCTTCGCGCGAGGCTTCTTCTGATCAGAGAGAAGACAGCGATGCTATGGACGTCGACGTGCATTTGTGGTGGGATGAAGTCGAAGATGTCCAGATGATGGACCTGACCGAAGAGAGTGTTGAGTTGCAGCCACTGTCCGCATTTGAGGCCCTCTGGCATGCAGTAGTTAACACAGTTTTGAGTGCCGCGTGCTATCAATAGGTATGGACATTTTTTCGATGAATCACAGGTCCAGATCTAATGATATCTTATTGGCCAGACCAGACCAAGAGAGTATTGTTTAACATGGCTTGTACTCTTCTACCTCTTCTTCGGTCCAATAGCTCGGTTGAAGCACCATTCCAGACATCAGCTCGCTCCTCTGAATGCAGCCGTACACGATTTGGGGAAAATTAGGGGTTACCTGATTCTGCCATCCAGCCTCGCCGGCCAGCTCTGCCAACCTTACAGGCTAGCTCAGGGCCAGCAAAATAACATTTGAACAATAGAAGACAACATCTCCAGTGAGAAAGTGCTCATTGGTATTCCAACCATTTTCTGAAACTCAACGGCAGGTTTGCTGGAACAAAAGGACGACTGTGTGAATAAGTCACGCTTGTCCTGTAGATTACATTTTCTTGGTTTTCTCCTTTGTCTTCCCCTCCTCTTGGAGTTTGTCTTGAACTTGTTTCTGGATATTGGTATATAATATTTGAAATTGTGTCCGGGGCATTGTGTATCATCGTAATTGAGATTTGGGCTTTGTGTATCATTGATCATGTGTTCGGGGGTTGGTATTGATTTTGATTTTTCTTTTTTTGTTGACCCTGATTGTCAAGTTTAATACATCGCTTTGGCTATTGGGAACACACCATCCAGTCAATCATATGGGACATTCAGAATGTCATACCCAAGAAGATTCCCCTGTCTCTCTATTGAAGGCGGCTTTCCATTCCAATGTCCAAGATATCCTACACTTGATCGCAGAAGTTTTAAATTCATGCAATCCACTCTGCTTCTGTTCCATCCCTTCTTCGAAGGATTTTGAGAACACATACTGTGAGAGGGTTTGTGTATCACTGTTCGAGTGTTTGAGGCCTTGGTATTTTGGTTGTTGTTGTTGACCCTGGTTTTCAAGTATAATACATCGCGTTGAGTATCGGGAACACACCATCCAGTCAATCATATGGGATGCTCAGAATGTCATACCCAAGAAGATTCAGCGGTGTTTCTATTGACGGCGGCTTGCTATTCCCAGGTCCAAGATGCTCTACACCTGATCAACACCACATCGCAGAACTTTTAAATCCATGGAATCTACTCTGCTTCTGTTCCATCCCTTCTTCGAAGTATTTTGACAACAAGTTGACTGTGAGAGGGCCGGAGGCCGAGACTTCAATGACGAGTTTCATCCTTCATCATGCCAACTCCATTGGATGGGTGTTGCAGTTCGGTAGCACTGATCAAGCACTGGGGAACAAACAGGTTTAGTGGCTCGTTTTCAGAAATCAAGAAGTGTGTGTGATTAATTTCAGGCTGGAAAGCTATGGCCTTTTGAATTATTCAAACGCCTACATCAGGAAAACCAAAACCTCCTTAAAATCTCGTTAAATTGACTTAAACATCGTAACGCATTTTCTAAGGCATTTTAAGGAGATCTTAAGAAGGTTTGGTTATCCCTGATTTACCAGGGGCTTTGAACCCAATACAATTTATCACGCAGTCCACTCTTTGAGAGTCACGTATTATCTCACACGACTAGACTGTGATATCTGATATATGGATATACTTACATTTTTTGATACCAATGAGGTGACTTTCTACATATGGGAGCTTCATTTGATTAGTAATTCAGATCGCAAGTTCCAGCCTTCGAGTGTTGGATCTAAACCATTTGTTGGTACAACTCCCATAATAAACGATAATATCCAATACAGCCCAGATAAATAATTTTTAGCTGCCTGCTCAGTCGATTGAAGTTGTGAGTTGCTCTATGGAGAGGGGTCTTCCTTTGCCAGGTACACGTGCTTGTCCTGGAGACCTGACTTGCTCTCTTGTGAAAATGGCACAATATTGTTCTGCTAACAGGTATGCTGTGGTTTTTCTTCCTCCTTACTGGGTTGTGGCCCTTGTGTGGCGACCATGGCCCTGTGACATGGCTGGCGGCTGTGGGTCTGTGCTTGGTGACATGACCCTTTTGTTTGCCTCTTTTTTGGAGTACACAGGCTATAACTAATGTCTAGTTTCATTAAACTAGTTATCGCCGAGAAGAGTGTGTGTAAGTGAAAAGCGATATTTGGTATTTTGATGGGCGGTGGTGCGCGTGCGAAAGTTTCGCTGCCACACATCAATATCAAGATCACATCCGATGTTGGCCAAAGTGGCGAGTCTTCTGCAGAACCTCAATATCTCGAATACTCAAGCATATCGAGAAATTTCATACTCTCATCATGCTCATAAAAGGGATACCGGAAAAAGGTCATCTGGTTCATGAGGTTGAGAGGATGCCTTGGGAGCGACGATAAGGACCATTGTATCGGGACTCGTTTAGATTTACTTTGGTGAGGTCGAGAGGATGCGTGATGTTTCCTGCGAGGCTGCCCCGACGGAGGGCGGGATTTGAGCTTTTGTACCAGGCTGTATATCTGATCTTTGAAGAAGATATTAAGCCAACTATTCAACCTGAACAAGAATCATTTGGACTATATGGACGGATAAAATGGGGGGTTACATCTGAGCTTGATGCAAGAAGAGTGAGATGTAAGCACCTGTGACTGAAAAATTCATGTCACGCTGAGTGCTACTACATATATGTAAACCAGAATCACTCAACAAGGAGCGCATAATATCTTTTTGAGAGTGTATCCATGTAATTATTCACCAGAGGTTTATATTCTGGTATCATCTGGTCGTTTCACTGGCCAAAGATTCGAACATAAAATTCACGGGGAGATGAGGCAGTAATATTGATCTTGTTCATTGAAGAATATTGGTGGACATCATATGTTGTTTTATGATTTGAAAATTTGCTTACAAAAGCCATTCTAGGTTCGTGAAGATTTTTTTTGAGCTTCCAGATCTTCTAAGCGTGTGCTCCCTCACACAAAACTAGATACCATCGACATGGGTTTCTCTCACAAGTTATATCATATAACTGCTCAATTAAGATTTCTCCCTTTATCTAACGCATTGCGCTGGCGCTTTGATACTGTCTCGTTGTTCCAGGCCTGTTCATTACCATAGTAGTATGAGTAGTGAGCTATCCCTAACATCGGTATCAGTCCAATGTTTCATTCTCTGTGTTCGTGCTATTTCAAAAATCTCTCCTAATCAGCCTTCCACAGCCTCTTCACACTGCATCCCCGGTGCCAAGTAACGAACGGTTCTGAAATTCACGTTGTTTCCAAAATGTCTCTTTTAAAATACATGTTTCGTGGACCACGAGTCTTATATGATGAATGGTGAGCCATGGCTAGTAAATACAGAAATAAATAACATTTCGTCGGACCCGATCTAGACATCTGAGCGCTACTCAATGAGTGTTGCTGTGCCATGTATAAGCTTTAGAGATTAACAACGACAGCACCCACGGAACATATATTTGAAGGCAGGCACTTCGGCCTGCACTGCATGGCACAGCCCTGTGCTTCAGCGCTAAGTTGTGCAGCCCTTATCAACTAACAACCGCCTTCTACCTCTCGAGCCATCTCAACCTTCGCCTCCGTGCTTCATCACCATGAATGTTCTTGGTTGCATTCTTGGCTTTGAAGATAAACACCACAACTCGAGTATCCCTCAACCTCAGGAGAATGAAGAATCAACTCAGAGGGACTGATAGAACATAGGATACGCGAGGCTGCAGAGGGGTTCAAAGGCTCTATTTTGGACTCTGTTGGGGAGAAGGATTCGGATATGTGGAACAGAGATACAGATATGGAAGGCCCTGACATCTCTGCTGCCGCTAATCATCTTCCTAACCACCTACTGGCTACTACCGCTAGACGAACCTCAATGGTTATGAGTGCTCCGTCAAACAATCCCTCAAGAACGCATAAGAAACGGAAATCTAAGGCAAAAGAATTACATATTGGGTATGTCTGTGTTCCATTCATTCCTTCATGATAGACTCATTATTGTTGTTGGTGGAACTCTTGTCATTTCTTGCACATGTGCTGGAATGTTTCTACCTGTCAGCTCTGTCCCAACAAATTTTATGAAACTCCTTTTAGGGCTGCACCAGGCAAGTGGCAGTGATACTAAGCGTCAGTCAAAGCTTCTTAGGGGCGATATCTGTGAAATGCCACCTGGTGCGAATCATCTAGTATCCCTGACTTTTTATAATACACTTCATACCTTACCAAAGCACAATCCACGTCTTCACCCTTGATAAACTTCAATATGCAGGAGAGCCAAATATGTGAATCCACTTGTTGAACACTGTGGCATATAGGAAGTGCTGAAACAGGTGACATTTTCTGTTTCAGATGCCAAGGGAAATGTGAATATACATTTTGGAAGTGAGATCATACTTTCTTCGAGTCATTCATTCCACACTGACAGCACATGCACCATGAAGGTATGAATAGTCAGCCAATACCCATGTCCTCAGGTTCCTTGGATGATCTCGATGCACGTAACCATTGAAGTTTTTTTTGGAAACACGTTATACTGATTCAAATTACAGATACGAACTTATACCCGTGATGATATCAACCTTCTTGAGACGATAAATCACTATAACGTGTATCTGAGTCCTTGGTGGGACTCATCTATCCCCGCGGTCACAGTCAAGCTGCACAAAGCGAGGCGACCTGATAGTCGAATAGTTCTCGTAAAAACGTATCATGGCTCGCCCTCCCAACGGAAGAAAATCCTCGTAAGTCCCCCTTTTCTTCCAGACTTTTGGCCATTTTTAATCCTGTCGTAGTTTGAGCGAGACATCTCCTTGCGCAGAGATATCATGTGAACTGTGAATGGAGATCGTTATAACAAATGCTAATCACTTTTTTTCAGGGATCCTTTGATATTGCAGCTCATTGGAGCGAGCAGATCCGCATGCAGCATGCCGTTCGAGGTATATCACATGCCTGACGAAAGTTGTGAGAGTTTGAGGAGTTGGGTCAGACGCATGGTATCATCAAAACCCGTGGAGTTGATATGTGGACTCTATGATATGGTTTGTGATGGCATATATGAGGTTGTATTGGTATTGATGCACCTGTTGGACCAGCGGACATCAATTCTGGTATGACACACCCAGTCGCTCATATAATTATTTATAGTATTATCCATGACCAGGCATTGGCAGAGTCTCAACTATCGGGAGGATTTGTGTTCCCTGTTGGTGGCATGGTAATGAATTCATTTTCTGAATTCAACCTTTCTGACAATCTCTAGTATGACGGCCTTTGCGTTACTGTTCAGAGAGGACATGATCGACCCCAGTGGAAACTGATATATGGTGGTGAATTATCAGGTGAAGACAAACACCCAAAGGCAAGTTGCCGTATTTGCCAATAGATGCTCCCAGTCGTGCTCATGATTAAGGTAGTCTGTTGAGGATATTCTAACTGAAATGCACAATACCCTTCCACCGTCAGTATCAGAAGATATCGTACATTTCTGGTATAATATTATCTGTCTATAGTGTATGGGGCGGACACGATCTTAATCCCGTCACCTGGCTGGGAACACTCATGCTTCGATCCTCCTCATGGACCCACCGCACTGAGGATCTTGTGGACATCCTTCGATGTCGATTTGATGAAATCGCGCTTCCTATGGTCGGGGCTGCATTTTTTGAACAAGGCTGGCTAGTGCAGGGTACCCATTACATGCCATGCAGGTTCAGTGCTGCCAGTAGTGCGGTCGGTTTGGGTGACATTGGCTATGTTGATAAAAACAATCAATTTGTCGTCGTCGACAATGTTCATGACCACCTGCAAGGACAAACTGGATCACTGTCCTGGAATTATGAACGTAAACACCCCGAGAACAACCCAGGAGAAGCTATATTTAGCCAAGGAGGTCAGATTTTCCAACGGCTCAGGCAAATCCATTTCCACTTTTTTGTGTCTGTCTTGTTAACCACTCATTCCAGATTCATCCCTGTCGCTATCCCCGCGCATGGCGCGATCGGTATTACTTTAGAATACGATAATCTCGATGAAACGCATGCGTGGGGGTGGTTGCGTGACCATGCTCGTTCCACGATCCACCGTCATGGCCTCTCTATTCCACCCCATGAACTCAAACTAGGTTAGTATCTTTTTAAGCGCCGAAGCAAGTTTTGACCAGCAGCGTGAGATAGTTACCAGAATAGAGTACGAATGTGACATTAGGCTGACACTCGTGGACGGTCCCAGTGTGCCGAGATATGAATACCCCGACTTCCAATGGGACTGCGATGCACATCCCGGGGCGATAAATCCCGCCGTGTACGTTTTTTCAAACAACGATGGTGCAAATATCCGGGAATCAGGAGTACCAGAGCTTTCGACGATGCATCGTGCCTCATTTGACCCCAATCCCCAATGGCTGGATGACGCCATGTGGTATGCCGGGGATACCAGTTCCAATTTGATCGAAGTGCAAGATGGCCTCGCTCTTCAGTCACACGTGTGGTAATCGTTTCTCGATTTTCAAGGTAATAACGCTATGCTCATATTCAAATAGGGGCGACTGTATATATTACCTACAACTTCCCATCGGTGCCGCCCGTCCCTTTATCTCCGAAATCGACGATCAATGACGTACGTGACTGGCTGTGCACCTCATGACTGACAGCCTCACGCACCATATGAGACTCTCTCTATCAAAAGCCATGATATGTGCAGACTGAAGTCAGAGTCCAGAAAAATAAAACATTGAGGACCTTCTGTCCCGCTGTCCTCTCGCTTTGCGGTGAGAGTGTTAGAACCAGGCATTATTGAGTCAATTATATATATATATTCTACACTAAACATCCATTATCTCCCCCAACAATTCCCCAACCAACACGAGACTCCATACCAGGACTCCATACATCATGAGGAACCTACATAAATATTCCCATGATTTTAGGAGCGGGTTTTACCCCACACTCTCTACCCGGCCCCATACCTACCCCAAGGGCTGGCTCCTCATCTGGACACGTTGGGAAGGGGATACACTGGCATGTGGATTTCCATTCAGTTTATTGTTCATTCTATTCTGTTTCTATCACTTCCCCTGTGAAGTTTTCCTCTATATCATTCCCACCGCATATATGCGGGTGTAGCACGCGTACGGCCGCATTAGGCCGGCTTCTAACTTCACTCCGTCAAGTTTTCACTTATTAATAGGTTTCCTATTTCATATATAGTACGAGTAGTTTGTACTAGTACAACAAGCAATTATAACATATCGTTGCTCCCCCATTGCACTAGCCATTAGGCTACAACTATAAATCTATCACTCGCGCTGACCGAAGGTTAAGCGCCGAGTGCGTACTTTCCTATTCGGGACTAGGACAACAACTACTCGTCGTACAGCAAGGCTGGGTCACAGTTGGGTTTCCAACCCCATATATTATATTATACTACCACATAGTATATCTAACTTGTGGGAGAACCACAAAACACATAAACCGACGCTTTGGCGCCCAGGCCGGATTCCCGGTACGGCGCCTAAGCGGAGAGTAAACCCGGGACTCAGCTCCCAGTAGAATTGCCTTAGAGCAATATATTTCCTATAGATAAATATATCTAAAATCATAGGAAAATCTAGGACATCATCCCCCTATTTTTCCAACCGACTCTCCGATATTAAAGCATGGGAAAACCCCAGGAAACCTTATCTGCCAGACCCAACTACAGATTAAAAGTCTCAGGTTAATCTACAGAGAGACCACCTCCCTTGAACTCCATTCCCACACCATCTATCCACCTGTACAGGCAGCCATCAATGTTCCTCCATCTTTCTCTCCCCAGGCATATCCCAGTCTCCTCCATCTTCGCACCCGAATTCTTATGTAAATCATTGCCTTGAATAAATCTATCCGTTTTATCTTCCGATCCATGGGCTTCTTTCAATCCTTCTGGATGAAAGGGATACCACTTTGATATCGTGCGAGGCATCCCCTCAATACACCTCCCGCCCATGGAGAATTGCAGCCACACCTTGTTCCACCCCAACAGCTGCATCGGGAGCAACACATCGCGTTCGGGAACCAGCAGCAGCATCCCCTCGTTCCCTCGCATTTGCAGGGCAGGAGGGTCATGAGTAGGGGTGTGGTGTGTTTGTGGTGTGTGTTGGGGTACTGGATTTCCTGAAATATGGTGATTATTTTTGGTGACACCCGCCAGCCCTACTCAATGTAAGGTTGTCCCACCTTCGTCTTTCCATCATAGTCATCATCTCTCCTCCACAGCAATTCCCTCTTCCGTTTGTACAACGAGACTCGCCATCGTACTCGACCTCGTTTTTCATTTACAGATTGAATATATCTTGGCATTTCCTCTGACGTCTGACAACATTGTCCTATTCACCAAAGCCAAAACCTCCTCAGGGGACAGTTCGGAGGGTGTGAATATTGAGGGAGTACTTGAGCACATATCCTCTTAATGATGTCCTAAATGGATTTCGAGCACTTATCGTCATCGTCCCAGTTACCAGCGTAAAAAACTCACACACTGCACGCCGCACAAAATACATCGCACAATCGAGTCGAACCCCATTTTTGCACTCTCAACATCGCAAGATATAGACCGGTATAAATCAATCCACACCTTTCTAACCTAGGACAGTGTCTGGCATCTTTTAACGATTCAATTCCAGGCCTGTCTCCTCGCACGAACAGGACGGGTTGTAATCTATCGTATACCCCTGACCCTTGACATCTTTGGCCGTGATGTAGTGTGGTGTCACCTGCAGGGTCATCTAACAGTCCCTTCACAAAGGAAATTAGGCGAATTCAAAACCGAATTTCTCCGCGAACCTCTGACATTGTGTGGCTTGACCTTCTGTCGTCCGGCATTGTTTCATCTCCTTACCACTGTTATGTACTCGTTAGTATTTCTGTCTGGCTATTTGTTTCTTGTCTTGTCTCTTTTTTGTCGATTGTTTTGTGGTCATAGATTTGGCCTCTTGTCATATCTTGCCTCTGCTATTGCAACTTGTGTATTTTGTTTTTACTTTCATCTGCCGGCTTTTGTTTCTCAGAACAAAGATGGTTTCTATTTTTGGTTTGGGTTGCTTATTTATATTCCAAGTGTGAGTTTCCTCCCTTTAGATGGTCCAGGAAAATTACCTATCCATTGCCTATCGAATCTCTCACGAAGCAAAACGTCCGAGCGAAATTTACTAATTGTGCGAGTGGTGTCCCGTCAATGCATATACTTGACCTGGAACTTTGATATATACTGAGTGGAATGGTATTACATAGTTCTTGGTTTATTTGTCCCCAAGCACACCCAACTTCTGAGTCCTCAATACTTCAAGAAAATGTGAGTTTCGCAACACGTTCTCCCTCCTGTTATCATGAATGCTAGTCAGCACATGTCAGGAGGAAAATAGAATCTATATATAGCCACATTTATGTACTCAAAAATTGTCCACATCACTTCTTTCAATCTCAGCTTCTTGTCGAGAAATGTATTCAATATAAATTTCAAACAAATGTATCATTACTCTTGAAACAAGTTGTACTATCAAGTTACTTGCCTCTAAAGGCAAGACAAAGGTATGGGGAGGAAGAGTAAACTTTGTCATTAAATTTTTGTAGACTAAATACATGCTTGTTATATACCGGACTTGTCTATGCATGGCCGTACTCAAAGGTGCATGCATCCCATCATCAGTGACGCATTTGGAATATACGCGAGTGGAGATGTATGCATGTGTGTTAAGTCCGCGTGTCAGGCGCTTAGCTGGTACTTCCGAAGGGGTTTTCCGGGGTAGTGTGAAGGTCCACAATGGGGCCGAAAGACCGACAGTGGGATCGGACGGGCTACGGACGGGGAACGGAGGCGCCGGGAATTCAGGGTAGGTCGCGGAATGGTTCAATCCAGTCGCTGAGGTGTTCGAGGTCGAAGGGACTTGGCTTCAACTTATGTGTTGCACCCTCCTCGATCATCTGTCCCTAATTTCGGGGAGGAGATGGAAGTTTACCGGAGTGAGTCGGAACTAGGTGGACTAAGGTGATATTCGTACTGGCGAACAGTCTAGTCGACTGGGAGACTATATACATGCGACTATCTTTGTACTATCTTTTGCCGGTCATAAAACAAGGGAAAAGGAAGTACAAGGGGGTCAATATAAAAGAGAGAACAAGGGAGTGAGGTACGCGATAGTCCTGCGCGTCGGTTATCAAAGTATTGAGTCTCAGTCGGAGACGGACTCGGAGATGGTGTCTCGGTCGTGATGGGAACGGAAGCGGAAAGTGGATTCCGGGTCGGACTTGTCGGGGACGGAGACTACGGAAAACAATCCTTCGTCCTTTTGGTCGGAAAGGTCTCGGAATAAGGAGGGGTGGTTGTGGGGGTTAGTGTGGGTTGTTGAAGGTATGGGCTATAACAATGTGCGTATATACGTGGTGTGAATCCGGTACACCGATGTTGCAGCACGGTGTAAGTTGTGAGGTGGGATACACATATCGTATGCATGAGATGTGTGCAATGCATGGAGGTAGATGTAAGTGTGACACATGGATATTGGGTATGTGTTCTGCGTGAAGATCGGGGTTGGAGATGCTGGGTGAGGGGAAGTGAGGGAGGATGGTAGGAGATGTGAGGGATGGCCTGAGATACGGGGAATGCTCCCTTGGTTTCAACAAATACAACAGAGTAGTATTTATGCATATCTCAAAGTTTTATTCTAAAAAATAGCCTGCAGACCAAAAACATCACATTCCATTCACTCAGTAGTTACAGACAGCACGGGCCTCAAATTCACACCATAAGTACTCATTTCCATAGTCTCCAGAAGTTTACTATAGAATTATGGGGTGCATTGACTTGCCTGAATGTAAATAGACTGACCCTCAGGCTGTACTCAAGATTCCCAGACCCTCGGGCCCTTAAGGCAACTAAGGATAGACTCCTGAGTTTCTGAGGCCAGTTTTGGGAGTCAGAGGTGCAGGGTCAGGGACTGAGAACAGAGGTAGACCAAAGAAAAGAGGGATACACCCGGAGAGATATTGATTCAAACTGTGGGGATATGGTCCTGGGATATTGTAATGGGGAGTATGGACTAGTAGTTAGACTAGCTACTATAGTACAAAGATTTGTAGCTACAGAGTTTGTGGTTAATATTCTACGTGATTATATGCTCTCACGTAGGTGGCGCGTGACGACTTGATCCTATGTAAGTGCCGGTCAGAGGAGCTAGTGAGAGGTGTGAAGGACAGTTGCATTGGTCATAGTAGATGATCCACAACAATAAACTGATTCAATGACAGTGTGAGTGCAGTGTACAACACCTATTCGATCCAATGCGGTTTGACGTCCTGCGAGTGTATCGAGTAGGTATCAAATATAAGTCTGAGGGGTTTTCGGTATCAGAAACTAGTTATATTTGTTGTAGTTACTATGACTCCATACAAGCAAAAAACCTGACTACAATATGATCCGTAATTAACAGATTCTGTGGAGCATATGCAGGGTCAGCCCATTGTGGGTCACCCTGATAAGATCTTCTTGGAGAACAACACCTGTCAGTGGTGCCCATTGAATTCAATTCCTTTTCCCTTTGTTCCCTTCTCGTCTGCGATGAATATTCCCTCTCTGAGTCGTGTCTTGTGTCTCATTCTCCTGTTTCTCAGTCATCTGTCCTCGGTGACTGCATATAATGGAGGGAGTACTTGACCACATATCCTCTCAATGATTGCCTATATGGATTTTGAGCACATATCATCTTCGTCCCAATTACCAGCGCAAAAAACTCACACATTACATGCGGCACAAAATACATCGCATGATTGAGTCGAACCCCATCTTTGCACTCTCAACTTTGCAAGATCTAAACTGGTATAAATGAATCCACACCTTTCTAACCTAGGGCAGTGTCTGGCATCTTTTAACAATTCAATTTCAGGCCTGTCTCTGTGCACGATGTAGAGTTGCTCTAGGTAATGAATACCTAAAAGCCTGCACGCACCGGACCTTTTCTCTGGTGGGATCTAGCGCAGTCGTTCGGCACAGCTGGAATAGGTTCTGTGACTTGGCAATGTACGAACGGAAATAGATAGTGAACGAAATATGGTGTGATGTGACAGGGACATGACCTTGATGAGACACGAATGCGTCACGCTGACTAAGACTTGGACTTTGACTTTGGGACTTGAATACAATAGTCTAG
>QLPI01002176.1:0-13376 GCA_003314275.1 Chroogomphus rutilus | reverse complement strand
GGTAAACATCCCACCGTCTACTAAAGGTGTTGGCCTCTAGCTGAGAAGAATGGAGAAGGGTCGTAAATGCATATGATGTGCATATACGGAGTGAATAAATGGGAACGGATGGGGATGGATGGAAGAGACCTTGGCCAAAAGTGCCAAATGACAATGTTGACCAAGAGGTCCCAGCCAAAATCTTGCCAGCCATTCTGGTATACAAGCATGCACAAGGCAGTTGCATTGACAAGGAGTATTGGCGAAGCTTCCAGCGACGGAACAGGATCCTGGGTCAGGCTTTTGGAATGGTGGCAAATGCCGCCTGGACTGAGGCCATTGGGATGCACCTAAAAATGTTAGTGGCTTGACGGATTATAATACTTCCCAATACCCTGTTAATCAACAGATTATAGAAGGTGAGTGAGTTGTGCCCGAATATTGCCGACCGACGGATCTAGTGACATGACAGATGGATGGGTCGACTGAAGTCATCCAGACGGAAAATCTAGTGGACATATCTGTGCTGTTAGCAAGAAATACAAGATCAAGAAGGGTCATGATCATAAACAAATTTTCAAATGGTCTGTGAGCTGATGCTGATTGATCAAGCATGCCGGACAGAGTGCTGAGGGTGGGGCATTGCCTTCCGGTCGGCCGGAACAAACTGAAGTTCTTCTGAACTAGGTGGTTTCCAAATCTATACTGGTATTGGGTTGAAAATGCTGTGGCATGGATCCGTCTTGTTGGACACCCTCCTGGGAGTAAGACAATCCAGTGAAGCTATGAGCAGATCCTGATTCAAAATCAGTTAGAAAGGGCTACCAGGAGACCCAGTTCCAAATAACAAGATAGAAAGGTCATTAAAAAGGTGTCTGGTAAGACCATATTGTAATGCACAGAAAGTAGTGTGATTCTGGGTATACTGTCAAGCTTTGGGTACTGACGGACTTCGGTACTGCTGAGGGTTGTCGGGCAGACAATGGCCAAGTCCTGCAGGCCAAGAGTAGTGGTGTTGGCTTCAACGTACTCGTGCATTGTGCCCTACTTGCTGTGCATGCCACTTATTTGCAACAGACAGGTACTTGGAGGATGCTGGTGATGCCAGCCTGAGTCGAGGACTTTACAGAGGGGAAGAAGGTAGAAGGGCCTAAGCCTAGTCAATACCCAGAATGAGGAAATATGTACATTCATGTCCTACTTATATAGGTTAAGAAGCAACATATGGAATAAGGAATGTGGAACAACAAGGTATGCAGAGCATGTGGTTATTGTCCACAACGAGTAAAATTAGAACAAAGGAATGTAAACGGTCATAGAACAATAAAGGATAGGATAATAGGAACATGGCCGAGGGTAGAACAATAAGAAGTGCCTGATTATAAAATAAGGGCTGTAACTGCAGATAACACAAGGGCAGGAAGTCCCAAGGTGAGGCAGACCGAAGGGTGAGGACAAGGAGTGTGGGTGGTGGATGTACCAAGCCAAGGCTGGCGTACCAAGTGTTATACATGTGGCGTGGGCACTTGGTTGTGGATATAGAATGGTTGCTCGGTTGGCATTGCCGAGTGGACAGTTCTCGGTACATGTACTTGACACTTCCACTGCATGCTCACTAATACTTGTTCTTTATCCTGTTTTATACTATTTCTCTCTGTTATACAACTGAATATACACCTAAAAGTGTATTTTTGTTCTTATTCTCTTATCCCTTGCTCCCTTCTCTCCATTCCTTCCACCATTTGTCACAACATACCCCTTCAAACTTGTATGACTCCTAAAACACTTAGGAGGTGTACATGTTTGCATGTGGGGAGCACCTTGGTCAGGATATCGGCTGGGTTCTGTAATGTAGGGATATAGTACAATTTGATATTTCCTGTGTTGATCTGCTTATGGGTGTAATGATAATGAGTGTCAACATGTTTCATGTGGGACGTGGTGACATCATCTCTGGCAAAGGAGATAAAACATTGATTGTCGGTAAAGAGAGGGATTTGTCTGAAAAGTCATTGAAAATCTTCTCCAAGCTTGATAAGCCATATGCCATATACCTTCAATGGATGTGATGGAGCCTGCGACAAGCTCTGACTCCATGCTGGAGTATGTAATGAGTCCTTGTTTTTTTCGATGCCCAGGATATGGGTGAGCCGTTGAATGTGTAGACCCACCTGGAGGTCAACTTTCAATTGTTCACGTCTCCTGCAAAATTGGCATCTGTATAACCAATCAGATAATGTGCATATCCCTCCATACCTTCTCTTTCAGTGCTGTACAAGATCCTGTGGTCTCTCGTAGTGAGCAAATAACGCAACACTCGAGTAGCAGCTTCCCAGTAGATGACCAATGGGTTGGACGTAAATTGTGCACACTTGTTAGTGGCATATGAGATGTTGGGTCATGTGGATATGGAGCAGTAGTTAAGACTGCCTATGAGTGATGTGTAGTTTAAGTCCATCGACAACATGTCAGACTTAGGGCTGGATCAAAGGTTGCTGAGATGATCCATTTGTGAGTTGACTGGTCTTCCGGTGACAATTTCAAAGCATTTGGCAATGGTGTCAATGAAAGATGGTTGGGAGATATGGATCATCCCAAAATGCCTGTCATGTGTGATTTTAATTAATGCCAAGCAATCTGACTGGCTCACCAAGATCTTGTATCTCAAAGCTCCCCTTGATATTGTCCACCATTTGCACCATTGAAGTCTTTGAGCTTGACCCGAGTAAGCAATCATCGATGTACCATCCCATGATTTCCATTGAACTGTCTGCACTGAATTGTGTGAATATGGTGGGATCGGCCTGCCCTGACTGAAATCCCACTCCCTCAAGTTTGCTTCTCAACATCTGATACCACACTCTCCCCGACTGTTCATTCCATAAATTCCCTTATTTAGTTTACACAGCATATGTTCATTTCCTTCCTCGATAAAGCCTTTAGGCTAACACATATACAGGTCCTCCTTGAGTAGTCCATTGAGGTAGGCACCTTTGACGTCCACATGTCTGAGTTCAAGATTGTGCTTGGATGCTATTGCGAGGATGAGTTGTATGGATGTGAATCTGATAGTTGGTGAATATGTCTCGTTAAAATTGAGTCCCTGTATCTGTAAGAACCCCTGTGCAACTAGATGGGACTTCAACTTATCGGCATGTCCCAAATTGTCCCTCTTCACCCTAAATGTCCACCAACTCCCTACTATATTGACGTCTGGTGGCCTCTCGACTAGTGTCCAGGTGTTATACCCCTTCAGGGTTTTGAATTCATCCTGGCATGAAGTGCGCCACTGGTCGGAGTTGGGTAGATGCATTGCCTCTTTGTAATTAGCTGGCTCATCAGCAGCTAATAAAATGAAGGCAGATTCCATTGTCATCCAATTGGACAGGCCATATGCTAGGCTGTTGATGTCAGCAATCAATGCTGCATGTCTGGGTGCGTACCTCTTTCCTCTCTCATATGAAACATCTGACAGGTTGAGCCAGGGTCCCTTTTCAAAGTCCTTTGGCACATGCTGCTGTCCATCATCAATTAAATCTGGTACAGTCTCAATCATGTCTTCAACCTCCACCTCCTCCAGTTGTTCATCATCCTCCACTCCTTGCATGATCACTCTGATAGGTTTTCCACCAGTGGCCGGGTTTGGGATGTCTGGCCAGTTGAACTCTGGTGCTGGAGTGGATACAGGTGAGACTGTGATGAGGGTATTGTTGACCCTCAGTTCTGGCTGATCATTGTCGTTGTCCGCGTGTATAGTAATGTGCTCTATGTGTTTAGCTTCATCAAATACAATGTCCCTGACCTTAATCACTTTGTGTGTTCGAGGGACATAAACCTTATAGGCCTTCAAATCATTGTATTTTCCTACAAATATTCCCTCAATTGACTTGAAGTCACCCTTACTTTGTCTGTCTTTGGGTATGAGCACCTAGCATTTGCAGCCAAATGTCCTGAACAAGTCAATTCTAGGTCGAGTTCCCCAGAAGGCCTGATATGGTGACATGCTGATTTGTCCATGCAGTATATGCATCCTGACAAATTCACCGTGTGAATAGTGGCGGCCCAAAATCTCTTTGACAACCCTGACTCATGTTGCAATGTGAGTCCTCCCTCCTGTAGGGTTCTGTTATATCTCTCTGCTATCCCATTATGTTCAGGAGTGTATGGGGGAGTCATCTCATGAATGATACCATTGTCAATACAAAGTCTTTGAAATTGATGACCGATGTAAAGGATATTTAGATGGGCAGTATGGACTAGTAGTTAGACTAGTTGCTATGGTACAAGGACTTGTAACTACAAAGTTTGTGGCTAATATTCTATGTGAATATATGCTCTCACGCAGATGACACATGGCGGGTTGATTATATGTAAGTGCTGGTCCGAGGAGCTGGTGGGAGGTGTGAAGGAGAGTCACATTGATCACAGTAGATGATCCACAATAATAAACTAGTTCAATGATAGTGTGAGTGCAATTACTATACCTATTTAATGATCCCCACTGGGTCCGCAGTCTTGAATGATGACAAGAGGTGTTTCGACCTAATGCAGCTTGACATCATGTGAGTGCATCAAGTAGGTATCAAATATAAGTGTAGAGGGGTTTTGGTATTGGATACTGGTAATATTTGTTGTAGTTACTATGACTTTATACAAGTAGAACTCCTGACTATAATATGATCTGTAACTATTGAATCTTGTGGATCATATGCAGGATTGGCCCATTGTGGGCTGCCCCAATGAGATCTTTATAGAGAATGACACCTGTCAGTGGTGTTGTCAGGCTTTGGGAACTGATGAGCTTTGGGACTGCTGAGATGTCAGACAGGGCAGCCAAGTCCTACAGTGGCTTTGGCTTCAATGTACTCTGTTATGGCCCATGCTGCCAATAAACCTACATTAATCTCTACAACCACCCACACCATTTCCGGGACCTTTCTAACCACTCAAATCCTGAACAACTGCTTTCCAAAATTCCGTTGTATTAACCCGAGGTTCCACATTCCTGAACCTCCAAAGATTCCAAAGCCAAGGTTCCGCTCCTTTGATCAACAACATGCAGGATCATACTTGGCAAAGTCAGTACAAAGACTAGATACATGGATATAAGACACTAGTTGACTGGACTATTTGCTAGTATGAATATTGACTTAATTCTGCATTGTAGTTTCCGATTCAGTTCCGGTAAACTTTCCAACTTTCCAAAATTAGGGACAGATGACCGAGGAGGGTGCAACACATGGGTTGGGGCCAGGTTCCTGTGACCTTGAACCACTCAAACCACCCTATACCGTGAACAGTCCTAGACCCCCCAGTGCTTCCCATCTTTCTGCCCCCTTTCCTATTCCGATCGTGAACCCAAGACCTTTAGTCCCTCCACCTCCAGAGTTCAACCCCCCCCCCTGAGAAATCATTCGGAACCTCCAGAAAACCTTCCAGAAGCCTCTAGCTAAGTGCCAACATGCAGATTTAACATACTCGTGCGTTGCACCCTACTCTTCCATAGTGATTAGCACGGGTAACCCCTGGGTATTTTGTGCCTACCTGTACCTGTACCCGAGAATACCCGTACCCTTAGCAACAGGTAGTGGGTTATTGCGGGTATGGGTATGGGTACCCATGGGTTTAATGGGTATTGCTTTTACCCATGACCCACACTGGGTATTGTTCTTACCTGCAGGTTCAGCGGACAATGCTACAACTGCCTGTGACCTCAGGACATTACCTGAAACGGCACACAAAAAAGTGCTCAACCCAAAGCCAAAAAGTCAGAATGGTATTGGGGTGTATCTACAGATGGCATATAGAGTGTATGCTCAGCATTCCACCATTTCTGGAAGAATCCCTTTAAGAACACCAATCAACTCCAGCCCTGCACCATCCATGAGTGTGCTGACTGAGGGGATGAGAGGCACCAGTATCCAGACACATACAGCACGTGCGTGTCATGTGCATGTGTGGCACATGCGTGTCGTACATGCATGCATGACACCGCGGGTCGGGCCAGGTTGCGGGTGCTTTGGGCTTGACCTGCACCCGCACCCAAGGACACCCAACCCGGTACCTGTGCGGGTTGGCCCAACCCATGCCATTCCCTACTTATATAAGCATACCTGCCTACAGGTATGGGTTTGGGCCAGGTTGGAAATCCTGACCCTAACCCTTACCCGTGCTACCCGTACCCACTACCCACATGGGTTTCCAATACCCACGCCAATCACTACTCTTCCATGCGTACCACTGATTTACAACAGACAGGGTACTAGGGAGGATGCCAATGATGCCAGTCTGAGTAGAGGACTTATCAGAGAGGAAGAAGGTAGAAAGGCCTAAGCCTAATTGATACCTAGAATGAGGAAATATGTACATGCATGCCCTACTTATATAGGTTTAAGGAGTGACATGTGGAATAAGGAATGTGAGACAACAAGGTATGCAGAGCATGTGGTTATTGTCTACAATGAGTAAAATGAGAATGAAGGGATGCAAACAGAAATAAAACAATAACAGATGGGATAATAGAACTGTGACCAAGGATAGGACAATAGGGAGTGGCCGACTATAAAACAATGGAGCCATGGCCGAGGATAATACAAGGACAGGAAGTCCCAAGGTGATGCAGCTCGAAGGATGAGGAGTAAGTGTGGTGGGATTAATGGATGGTGAGTGGCATAGAGTATGTGAGGGGTGAGGACAAGGAGTGTGGGTGGTGGATCTGCCAAGCTGAGCCCGGTGTACCAAGTGATATGCATGTGGCATGGAATATTGGACATGGACATAGGATGGCTGCTCGGTTGGCACTGCCAAATTAATGGGTCTCGGTACGTATACTTGACAGGTGCCCATTGAATACAATTGCTTTTCCCTTTGTTCCCTTCTCATTTGCAATGACTATCGCCTCTCTGAGTCGTGTCCCGTGTCTCATTCTCCTGTTTCTCAGTCATCTGTCCTCGGTAACTGCATATATGTGCCCCGGTTCCTTCAATTCCTGTTCCTTTGCATGTGAGTCTCTGTTGGGGATTGGGAGATTCTCTAACAGATAGGAAGGGTCATCGGATCAGGGATCAGCTTAAAGGAATCCAAACCTCTCTCACTCAGACAATAACTCAACAAATTAGTCTTGATTGACTACCAAAAAATATAATAAATTTGGCTGGCCATTTAAGAGTGAATTACTCAAAGTAATTAACTCTTATACTATCAAGCTCTTCAAGGCCTAAGGAAATACTTCAAAAATACTCATATATTTCGCTTATTTCTATTTGGACCTACAAGGACCCACAGCCAGGTGCCAAACACTTATACATGGAAAATGGTGCCAAATTACTGGCTCAAGCTCTCAAGATTCAATTGTACAACAAATTCCTGGGCTCAGGTAATAGCTATTACACTATAGGTCAGCCCAGAAGTGTTGTGACGAAATATTATTGAGTGGCATTGTACACATTTCCTACACTAAAGCTGTAATATCTCCCCCAATCACTCCCATATCAATGTGCAACTCTGCACTGAAGTTCTATACATCATGAAGAACCTGTACGAATATTTACAGGAATTTAGGGAAATATTTTGTGTAATTCTATATACCCGGCCCCATACCTAGCTAGCCCCATGGTCCGGAACAGTAGTTATTGAATGAGATACAGAAGGGGAAGCAGGGAAACGAATAGGAGGACATACAGGGGATATAGGGGAATGCACTCACATGCAGAGGAACGAGAGATAGTGAATCCGGGGCGCATATATGCTGCCACCGAGGACAGCTGACAGAAAGACAGGAGGGGAGGACATGGGACATGGCTCAGGAAGGAGATATTTGTTGCGCACAAGAAGGGAATAAAGGGAGAAGCACTTATATTCAATTGGCACCACTGACAGGTGTCATATCTCTATGAAGATCCCATCGGGACAGCCCACAATGGGCCGGCCCTGCATATGCTCCACAGCTTTCACTAACTACGGATCATAGTGATATATTTGTATAAAGCTACTATAGTTACAAGGAATTAAAAAACAAGAAAAACAATATCTTTATCCCCCATTGCTAGCCACTAGGTTATACTTGAAATTCATCACTCGCGCTGAACCGAAGGTTAAGCGCCGAGTGCTCACCTACCTATCTAGAAGTAGAACCACAGTTACTCGTCGTACAGTCAAGTCAGGTTGCAGCTGGGTTCCCCACATCATATACTATTATATTATACATCTAAACATTAAAGTTTCTCTTGTGGGAGAACCACAACTTGCTCAACCGGCGCTTTGGCGCCCGGACCGGTTCCCCGGAACGGCGCCTAAGCAGTGGTGAAACCCGGGACTTAGCCTAGGGTAGATCATCAATAGCACAATATATTCTCTAGCGATAAATACAATAAAAATCATAGTAAAATCCAGGGACTCATTATCCTATTTGTAGTATTGACTCTCCGATATTCTAGCGTGGGAAACCCCAAGGAAACCTAGTTTACAACTCCAAACAACAAGAAGCTCGGCTTACTTACTATTAATATTTCATGACTTGACCAGTCATGAGACTACTAGCCATGGGAACATGACTCATTAATGACTATAGGGTGACTCATTTGTGACTACAGGGTGACTCGTAACTACCACAGGCTTCCAGGACCTTCCATTCCTTTCCACACCCTTCCACTAATTTCAGGAAGGTCTTGCCTTATCGGGGAGTTACATAATCAGCTTAGAATTAGTATATATAGAGGCTAGTTCTGTAGTGTAAAGTAACTTGACAATCTATCTTACTTTCACCCATAGTCCATTGGATTATCTTATGCATCAAGCACCCTTAGGTACGTTGATCCGAAGGTCAGTGCCACTCTGGTACGTTGGTCCGAAGGCCAGTGCCACCTTCTCATAGACATTTTGATCCGAAGGTCAGTGTCTCCCTCTCTTGAGTACGTTGATCCGAAGGTCAGTGCTTGACAAAGGGTTCTCGGTTAAAACATAAAAGGTACGCAAAAACATAGTAAAAGAACTAAATCAGATTTATAGAACATCCATGGAAATAATCCTAGGCAAGGGTAGAATAATAGTTCACGTACACAAACTATTATTCCTACACGTAATTGAAAAGGCACCTGCCAAGGCCCCCTCTAAACAATTCTTTTTGGACATCAACCCAGACAGGCTTCCACTTGCCCTCGTCTTGTTGGAGAACTTGATTAGACTTTCTTCACACCAAAGTTTTGTCATGGTTCTCGGATTACCTCATTTACAGTTCCTAAACAGTCTCTTCCCCTATTTCCTTTCCATCTCCTCCTATCCATTTCCCTTTGTCTCCTTCTGTATTCCATACATTTTTGGCTCTTCTGGCCCCTACATCTCCTGATCATCTAGGCGCTTAGCGTCTAAGTCGCTGCCATATTGTGTCTCTTGCATGGTAACTACTAGTAAGTCCAGTTGCTATACTATCTTCCACTGCATGCTCATTAATACTTGTTCTTTATCCTACTTTACACTATTTCTTTCTGTTATACTGCCAAATATACACCTAAAAGTGTATTTTGTCCTTATTTTCTTATCCCTCGCTCCCCCTCTCCCCATTCCTTTCACCATTTGTCACAACACAATGTACTCCCCTCCATTGTCTGTCCTGATCTTTTTGATATTTATTTTCTTTTGTCAAAGTAGCCACGTGATATATGCAGTGAACGATGTAGTAACTGTTGTACATTCTTTGTCTTTCAGAAAGTCAATCTTCGTGAGTCTGGAAGTGGAATTGATCTAAGTGATGAAATATTTGAAGCTGTTGAAAGAAGCCTTGAAGGGGCCATATACATCTGACACTATAATATTTCCGATGTCAGTGGGGAGTTCCTCAGTGTGTAGGAATGATGATTGTATCTGTTTGCCAAACATTGTGGGATAGGCCTGGAGTGGTCATGCGGGGGGAACCCAATGGCGATCTCCTGCATCTTCATGTTCTCCATCATCCTGTAGTTTGTATGGGCAATTCTGTGATGCCACAAAATGACACTGGATGGCTCCCCGGAAAACCTGATTGTTTCTGGTGCATCATTGGATATTCTGATGGCTAGGAAGGCCAATAAATTTCCTTCATTGAAGCCATGAGCAATTGCTCTCCCTGCATGATACAAATAAGTGCTGTCGCCAGCAAATACAGGGCCAACGTTTCCTTTGTTCATTTGTCCTACTGAAAGTAAGTTGGTTTTGAGCTTGGGTACATGTATAACATCTATGAGAGTGAACCAGACATCATCCAATCCGTACTTTGGGTCTGACATGATTTGTATTTGTATGGTTCCTCTCTTGATGGCTGTGAAAATATCCCACTTGTGGTCTGTATCTTGACTGGTGGGCAGTCATGAATTGACTCGAATAGGTCAATGTTTCCACAGAGGTGACTGGTGGCTGCAGTGTCAGTCAGCCAGTAGTGTGATTTGTAGCACATTGATGTGAGCGCGTTGGTTGTGAGTGAGCTGAAGATGGGTTTGCCTATCGGGGAGATGATTTCAGTGACTTTAGCTACGAATAAAAAGTCTTCTGATAGCGGGCCGTTAGGCAATTTGGGATGTGTGATACTCATCCTGCTCAACTGTGATGCTAGTTGGGAGGGTGAAGTTTGAGTGGCTTCAGGAGCTCTCAGCTGTATTGCCGGGAGGTTCTGCATGCGGTTAGTCCTCCACAGTGCCTGTCTGGCTACGTCTCCGCTGGGTGACCAACATTTGGCAGCAGGGTGACCAATTCTCCCTCAATTGTTGCAACAGTAGGATAGTCATTTGCTATTGGCTGCCTGTGGAGACATGAGTGGCTAGAGGGGGCGTTGATACTGCTGAGGCTGTTGAGCGGTTGGTGGAGGCTGTGAGATAGGTGGTCACAATGCCTGTTGGGTATTTGCAGGCTGTTGCTGTGATTGGGTGATGCGGGGAGGAGAAATGGTTGGGGCCAGTGGGATTGCCTATTACCTTTGTGGCCTAGATTGAGCGACAAATGTAGATATGCCATATGTTTCCATTTATAATGCAATTAGACTGGCCTCATATGCCTCAAGACAGCCCTCAATATCTTTAGGTGTGACTGTAATCGTATAGATAGTTTCTGCAATTCCTCTCCATGATTTGGGTATGTTCCTAAGTAAAGTGGCAGCATGATAGGAATCTGCAATATCTTCACCCATCTTTTCAAGTCTCTCCCTGAAATCCTTCATCGTAGTGATGTATGAGCACACAGATTGTCCTTCTATCATGTGGTTGTGATCGTATCTGCTCCTGATGATGCTGACCTTGCTGGGGTCTTTTGATTTGAAGCAGTTAACAAGTATTTTCCAGGCTTCAGAAGTGAGTGTCGTTTCCTCAATTTCTGTCTGTAAATCTGTGGATATACACATGAGCAATTGGTAGTTGTTCCATGATGTCAAGTACACATACTGAGGATCCAGTAACTCAGCAGTACCGACCAGGATACTCCGTTAAGTAACCATATACAAGTCACTCAATGAGTTGTTCTTGGATCAACACACATATTGGTCGCATTCCTCACTCTCTTCCCATGCCTACTACCCACCCCTCGGTCCGCCTCACCTCGGGACTTCCTGCCCTTGTGTTATCCTCGGTTACAGCCCTTGTTTTATAGTCGGGCACTTCCTATTGTCCTATCCTTGGCCACATTCTTGTTATCCTATCCTTTATTGTTCTATGCCCGTTTACATTCCATCATTCTAATTTTACTCATTGTGGACAATAACTGCATGCTCTGCATACCTTGTTGTTCCACATTCCTTATTCCACATGTCGCTTCTTAACCTATATAAGTAGGACATGCATGTACATATTTCCTCATTCTGGGTATTGACAAGGCTTAGGCCCTTCTACCTTCTTCCCCTCTGTAAAGTCCTCGACTCGGGCCGGCATTATCAGCATCCTCCCAAGTATCTGTCTGTTGCAAATCGGTGGCATGCATGGCAAGTAGGGCGCAATGCACGAGTACATTGAAGCCAACACCACTATTCTTGGCCTGCAGGACTTGGCCATAGTCTGCCCAACCCTTTTGACAACACCCCTCGGCAGTACCAAAGTCTATCAGTACCCTAAGCTTGACACATGACTACAATACCATACTCTGACTTACTTGGAAGTACTGACCCACTGAACCATACCCATATCATCCCCCATGGTGTGCAGTTTTGGCTCGGTACACTTAGTTCATCATCTGGTTCATTATCCTTACCCCACCCTCCTATGCTCTATTATTCTTCCACTCCCTGTCCTTCCCCTTACCCGCTTACCCTTGGGATATCACTATTAATTGCCACTTACTCGCGGCCCTATTGTTTTATATCTTAGCCAACCCTTATTGTTCTATTCTTTCCCACAATCTCACTTGTTTATTATCGGTCATATTTCATTGTCTTATTTTTATATTGTTCTATTCTAGTTTGCTGAGGACAATACCTCCACATGGTCTTTATACCTTATTCTTTTCTCTATGTCTTATGCCACCCTTATTCCACATTCCGTCTCTCAGCCTATATAAGTAGCGAGTGCATGTACATAGTTCCTCAGTCTGAGTATCAACTAGGTTTATGCCTCCTTACTCTCCTCCTTCTGTTCAGAAGTCCTTACTTGGGCCGACACCCTTGGCATCCTCTTGAGTATCCTTTCTGTTACAAGTTAGTGGCATGCACAGGAGGCAGGGCGCAACACATGAGTACATTGAAGCCAAGCCACCCTCACTGGCCTGCAGGACTTGGCAGGTTACAACCGTACCATCGGTAGTACCGAGGCCTGACAGTATACTCAAACTCCCACTACTTCTTGTGCCTCTTACTGCTTAATGATTATGCCCCCACAATCCAGATCTGCCACCCGTGAGGCGACTAGCACCTCAGATATCAAAACTGAGAAATCAGTGGAGGTGACCGAGTCAAAAGAACTAATCAGCAACTCTTCAGCTCCCCAGCACACCGTGAGTTGCATTGACTCAGCAGGTGCCGGTACTAAGGTTAAGCTTAATGCTTCTGCCCTTCTTAATCCTAACTCTTTGGTAATCCCTCTATCTTCTGTTTTGATATCGAGTTCCTCAGCAACCCCTCTTAAATGTCTGATCGATTCAGGCTCTACTCACTGCTTTATAGAACCCTCCTATGTTCAGGAACATAAGATCACCACCACTTCTGTGGATTCAATTCCCCTTAAAGTATTTGATGGCACTACTAAATCGGTCATCACTGAATCTGTAGAACTACTGATCAAATTTCTATCAGGACAACTACAGTCCGTCCGTATGTACATCACATCACTAGATTCATCTGTATCGGTAGTACTCGTCACAACTGGCTCACCTGCTACAATCCATTGATTGATTGTGATGGCAGGGAAGGTCTAATAAGACTGATAACTGACACACAGAGCAACAAGTGCCTT
>QLPI01002175.1:0-19472 GCA_003314275.1 Chroogomphus rutilus | reverse complement strand
ATACTGAGGAGATAAATAAAATAGGTATATTTTCGAATATACATCTCAGTTATTGACTATACTGAGGAGATAAATAAAATAGCTGCCTAAAGAATTCTTCAATCCTATTGTATTTGCTCATAATCTCATCAAGGGGAAGGGGGGAGGGGAAGGAACAAGCCTTGGAGCACGATGCCCAGGCTCTAGAGTCCGCTCTTTTGGCCAGTCAGGTGGATGAGGAGCCGGAGGATTTTTCCTCCTGGGGGGGTTTTGCTGGGCCATCGGGATCTGAAGACAGAGGTGTTCCATGTCAGGAGACCGAGTCCGAGGAATCTTCAGACAGCGATGACCCCTCGGATGCAGTGTCTTCCTACTCGTCCTCTGGGGGCAATCCAGGGGGTGAGAAGGACGTCTATCTCATGCCCTCAGTCGGGGTGAGCACCATTGCTCGGGATGCAGAGAGGACACGTTGGAGACATCTTGAGAAGGATGCTCGAATTTCAGGGGCACAAAAGGCCTTCGAGAATCAGATTGCTCAGGATGCATGGGCAGCCGGGGAGGAGGTGGGTCTCGGACCCTTTGAATCCACTGGGCGGTCGTTGATTGAATATTGGCCTGACCTTTACCAGATTGCCAGTCCAGGGGTTCCTCCTATGTTGAGGTCAGAACCTTGTGATAGGTGTCGCAAATGGGTGTCGCAAATGTGAAAAACCATGTAAGTGGACCACATCGGCCAAAACCTGCATTCCCTGTTGGAAGAGCCAGGCGAAGTGCATGGTCAGTGGTGTGTCGGTCATTAAGGGGGAGACCACGAGAAGGAGGAGGTGGGAGGAGACAGAGGTCCCCAAGGTGCCCTCTTCGAAAAAGGTAAAGGTCAAGGTACTGGTCCCTCCCCTTCCGAAAAGCAGGGGTGACGTGAGTGGCAACCTCCTGAGGGAAATCAGGGATGGCATTTTTGCCCTCATCATTGCCCTAAACAGGATAGCGGATGCTTCTGAGATGGAGAATGCCATCAAGACGGATGGTCAGAATCATTCGACAGGTGTGTGGGGACATGGTGGTCCCTCCTGGACTCATCAGGTGGTGGCGGGTCAGATGATTCCAACACATGGTATGGGGAAGACTGCTTCCAAGAGGAAAAGGGCTTCCAGTAGACTGGGTTCAGCGCATGGTGCGGGAGATGTGATGCCCAGAGCAGGGCAGTCTACCGAGCAGGCGGTCCCAGTGTGTGATGTGGAGGGCTCGGCACTTGTGATGGGACGACCTACTGAAGATGTGGTTCCAGGGGCTACAGCACTGGCAATGGGGTCACTTCCTGAAGCGATGGCTCTGGAGGTTGTGGCATTGATGGCAGGGCTGGTTCCTGAAGTGGTAGTCCCAGTGTTAGACTCGAGCGGTGGGGGGGGGTAGGCAAGGGATTGATTACTTCCAACAGCCAGATCCCTCTGATCCCAATGAGGTGCATGCCTTGTTTTATGATGAATGACTGATGGTGTGTATACTTTGATGGTTCTGTGAGGGTGGGGTCATGGTTTTGTGTGGTATTTGTGGTAGTCATGCTGATCGTGTTTTCATGGTGTTCGTTCACCGGATTGTCGTTTGGATGTTGGCAGTGTCGTCAGGATTCAGGGAATGTCCTGCAATTCAGTTGAATCGTGTTGATTAGTTTAGTTTGTATTAATTCTAACAAGAAGGGTCTAGTTCTAAGAGAATCTACATGGTACTATTAGTCTAAGGGACAGTACAGGATTCCATGGTGTTCAGGGTTCTTCCTGAGCGGAGTTTTTTGGAGGGTCAGATTGAGCGCTGAGTGAAGACTGCTGGCTCCATATTGCCAAGAATCAGTTAGGATAATCTAAACGAGTAGTACTCAATGCCCTGTCGATCAACGGATCATAGTGGGTAAGTGTATGGTCCTTGCAACTAAAATTCTGATGGGGTTCAGAGGGTTGGAGTCGGAGTGTTTCCGCAGAAACGGGTTGAAAGATTTCGACAATTGGTCACGGGGGGTCATATTCCTGAAAAGGTTGGATGCATTGTTTTGTTTTACGTCCTTAGGCATAGTTGGTGTTCAACACAAACAACTGGTGCTTGAGTCAGGAGCCTAGCTTCTTATTCCTCGGTTTCCATAGCATCCGATGTCTCAGACTCTTCTTCAACCTCTTCCATCATGGAGGCTGCACACCCTTTAGTGACTGTGGTGGTGGATCTTGGGCATTCCTTGGCTGAGTGGCCTGATCTGCGGCAGAAGAGGCAGAGGTTTTGTTCGAAGTGGTGTTGCCGTTCTTGCGGTGTAAGTTTTCTGTCTTTTTCAATTTTGGACAAAAGATCCATGGTAGTCCTGCTGCCACTGGATGGGGTCGCGGATTGGCCTACATTGGCCATCTTATTTCCCATGTTAGGGGCCGAATACATGATCACGGGGGTCCTCCCTCTGTCGTAGGGGCGGTCGAAGTTCTGGGTGGAGGAAGGCTCTCTGGTGATTTCCAATCGTCGCTCCCAGTAGCGGGTGTCGATGGATTGGGACAGGAGATGGAGTTGGAGCAGGGAATGGGGCTTTCCTACTCTAGAGACCTTGTCCTTGATCCTGCTGGGGAGTCCATTGTAGAACTGGCGACAAAGTGCAGCATCGCCTCAGTGGATGCAGGTGGCTAGTCGATTGAATTTGACTACATATTTCATGATGCACTGATTATCGTGCATGTGGAGGGTCTTGAGGTCTGCTTCGGCCTCTCCTTCTGGGTTGTGGGGGCCGAAGTTGGTTTTGAGTTCATTTACGAACTCCTCATAGTCATGGAGCCAGTCTGGCTCATCGGAGGTGGAGAGGGCTGGTTCGAACCAGTCCAGGGTGGTACCGGTCAGGTACGACAGTATGTAGGTTACCTTGGCGCTTTTGGTGTCAAAAGCATCAGGGCGGTCACTCAAGTTCAGTCTACATTGCACTAAGAAGGCTTGTAGTTTCCTTGAATCGGATCCATCAAAGGTATCCGGATCCTGGACCTTGGCGGCGCGGGGGGCTGATCTTCTGGGGCTGGCTAAGTTGCTTGCCAGCATAACGAGGGCCTGAGTGAGATCGGGCACAATGTTGGGTCCTAAGGTGGGGCCCCTCCTGGGTGTGCAGGAGGTGGTGGTGCTGCAGCAGGTGGTGCGACATGGGGTTGGGTGACAGGGGGTGGTGCAGCGAGCAGAGGTACGATGGGTGGTGCAACAAGTGGTGGTGCTATGGGTGGTGGTGCCACGGGCAGAGGTACGAAGGGTGGTGGTACATAGGGGGGAGATGCGAATGGGGGGGGTGCCAATGAGTCTGATGGTGCTGCTGTGGATGGTCCTGAACTGGATTGCATCTCCGATGGCAACAATTGTTGAGTCACCGGGGAGTGGTTCACGAGGAACAGGTTGGTCAAATTCGAATGCAGGTGTTGATCTGCGTCCAAGAACCTGGAGTTGGAAGAAGGCTCTGGGAGGTGTGCTGGGGTTTGAGGCATCTGGAAACTTGGTCCAGGGATGGGCAGTTCTCCAGGGACGGATGCACAGCGGACAGATGCCTGGGTGATTGTCTACAGTATGGTGCATGTGTGTTATATGCATGTGTGTATGGTGTATACAGCATGTCCGGTGCATACACATCTGGTGCATTCTTGTGTTCCATGTGCGCATGTGGTGCATGAATGTCATATGCACACGTGTGACACTAGGGGTTAGGCCAGGTTGCAGGTACTCTCGGCTTGACACACACCCACACCCAAGGACACCCAGTCCAGTGACCCGTGTGGGTTGGCCTAACCTGTGCCATTCCTTACCCATAGAGTATTATATACTCAAGAGCATATGAAGAATACCTAGGGAATGGCACAGGTCACCATTGGGTCAAATGTGAGTGACCCACACCTGACCCATGGGAAACCTGAACCCATCAACCTATGGGTTTTTTCCCACAGGTTGACAGGTGTCGGGTGCATGCCGCACCTACACGTGCCTTATGCATATGTGACATACAACATGAACATGCCATATGTGCATGTGACATATGACATGAACACACCATACACCTATGCAATGTATGACATGAGCATGCCACATACATGCATGTCATATGCATTGATATTGGCATGTCGGTGTCAGCACATGTGTACAGTAGGGGACAAAACCGTTCAAGTGTTTTGAACATTTGTGTTGTACTGTAAATAACGGGAGGATTACATAATCAAAAATATGACGTAATTAGGGGAGATAGCCCTGCTTCTGAAATTGTGGCCACAATCAGATGATGATGTAACTCTCAATATTCATTGAGATATTAATTATTTAAAAAAATGAAGCATTTGAAGGGTTTTGTCCCTCATAGTTATTAATGCAATAAACTGTATATACAGGGTTGGAAATCACATGACAAGTCACGTGACATCGTGTGAACCTTTTTATAGTTTGTTTCTGTCCAAACAAAGCCAAACATCCCTTGTTCAGAACCATGAAGCCTCTCTCTGCTGCTAAAGTTGACTCTATCATCTAATTGCTCAAAACTGGTCATTCTACCCACTACATCTCCTCTTACCTTAGTGTCTCTGTTGGCTCTATCTCTACCATTCACAGGAACCACTGTCATAATATACCCAATGCCACTGGTGGTTGCCCATCCAAGATATCCCCCTCCAACATCTACTATATCATATCGCTTATGCAAAGAGGGAAGATTGAGAATGCAACCCAGGGTACCCAGGTGCTCAAAAACATTCTCAATAAACCACTGACATCCAAGACTGTAAGGAGGAACCTGAAGAAGACTGGGATGAAGCCAGTTATAAAGAGAAAGAAGCCACTTCTTAGTGCAATGTATAGGAAGGCAAGGAGGGAGTTTGCAGAAGCTCATCTGGAGTGGACTCTAGAGGACTGGAAGCATGTTGTCTGGTCAGATGAGACCAAAATCAATCGATTGGGGTTAGATGGAAGGAGATGGGTGTACAAAAAGGCTGGAGAGCCTTTGAATGATAGGCTAGTTGAGGGAACACTGAAGTTTGGTGGAGGTTCTGTGATGGTATGGGGTTGTATGTTGTGGGAAGGACCTGGCTATGCTGCCAAAATTGATGGAAGGATGGATGGGGAGTTTTACAGGCATATTTTGGATGATAAGCTTCAGGCTAGCCTGGAGTATTATGGTAAATATTCTACTCATATTATTTTTCAACAGGATAATGACCCCAAGCACACATACAAGAAGGCCACTGAGTGGTTTTCTGACCATGGCTATGAGGTCATGAAGTGGCCAGCTCAGTCCTCTGACCTAAACCCCATTGAACACCTCTGGAATATTGTCAAAAAGTGCTTTTCTGACTATGAACACCCCCTAGTGGAGTGCATGAGCTATAGGAGAGGATTGGAGTGGAATGGGAGAAGATAGAGCCAGAGGTGTACCAGAAGTTGATTGAGAGCATGCCTAGAAGGGTGCAGGCAGTGATGAGATCAAATGGGGGCTTTACCAAGTACTGATATATACCATTTCTTGTTTGAAAATGTTTGAAAATGTGAGGGACAAAACTGTTCAAATGCTTCATTTTTTTAAATAATTAATATCTCAATGAATATTGAGAGTTATGTAATCATCTTGATTGTGACCACAAGTTCAGAAGCAGGGCTATCTCCACTAATTACGTCATATTTTTTGATTATGTAATCCTCCTGTTATTTACAGTACAACACAAATGTTCAAAACACTTGAATGGTTTTTTCCCCTACTGTATATGCCTGTTGGTGTCAGCACGTACACATACAACACATACACATGCAGCATGTTGGTGTTGGCATGTGCGTGTATGGTACGGTCATGTTGTACATGTGCATGTGCAGTGTGTGTGTGTCATATGCACGTACATAGTTGAGGTGGCAGGTTGGGCCAGGTTACAGGTGCTCTCGGCTTGACCCGTACCCAAACCCAAGGGCACCTGACCCAGTGACCCATGTGGGTTACCCTAACCGTGCTATTCTCTAAGAATGCCCCTGTTGAAATGCTAGAGCTGGGTACATTATAGAAATCAATATGGCCTTGTTGGTGATGTTATAGTATGTAAAGTTATTAATTATTCTGTCTTTGTATTCTCTAACTTATATTCTCAGCCATTTACTGAGGAATGTTTGTGTGATAATATCTATAATATTCTATCACTGTCAAGTACATGTACCAAGTACCCGGTAACTCAGCACTGCCAACTGAAGGATCAGTCTCATTCTACACCCAAGTGACCAAGCCACACATATCACTTGGTATGTTGGTCTTGGCTTGGCACATTCAGCATCCACATTCCCCCATTCCTATCCATCACCCACTCCTCCTTCATTCACTATCCATTTGTGTTTAAGATTAAGTTGAATGGAGTGGGCAGGGTAATCAGGATGAGATGGTTCCCTGAACTCTGCCTCATGTTCCACTCTACTCCTATCACAATATGCTGGTCTAGATGCCATTCCAAGAAATATATATGGTTCTCAGCTTTCTGGGAAATAGACTGCATCCCCTAATGCATATGACTGAGTGTAGGTTGGATGGAATCTTCTTCTGAATGAGAAATGTACTGGAGGAGGTATGCGAAAATAATGATATGTTAATGGTTCTGCCTGGATATGTGTGTCCTGGGTATTGTAGCATTGCCAGGGAATGAGCTCTGAAGAAGACATGATGACAAATTGACAAATTGGGAGTCTGAAGATTGGAGTGCTCAATAGAATGGTTGGCTGTGTGATGTGATGATAGTGAAGGTGATATGGGATGAGTGCCATTGGAGTCTAATTTGTAACATGGTTGAGATCATCTGCTTTACTGTCAGTGCCGATCAATGTCTCTTCGTATTTTTCATGTACCACATGTGCACTTGTATCTGGTTCTGCGCTCATTCATCTTGACATTTCGATTGGTTCTGCAGTGAGTGACGGTTTGCATTCAATGGCACATGACATCTTGTGCATCATTTGTTTCAATGCTGCATGTGGCGGTTGCTTGATAGACTTGTTCATCATGGTGAGTTTTGTCGTTCTTATATGGTGTTCGATTTTGGCTGACTCACATCTTGTCCACCTCTCTGTTTGCTTGTTGTCTGCCACATCCTCTATTATAGTATCTCCTATGGTCTCGTGTCTCATCTGCACTGGTTTGGCAGTTAGCGGATCCTTGACTCATATGGGATGCATAACTGGTGGCCTCTACAGCTCTCCCTCTTCCCTGTGCAGCCCCTTATGTCTCACTTGTTCTTCTGGTCTCTTGCTATCTGCTTTTCCCTCTCTCACTACTTGTATCATCTGCATGGCCATGGCTTACATCAATGGATCTGCTGGTGGCAGTAATGATAAATCTACCATATCGGTGTCTGTGGCTCAGCTCTGGGTCTGCATGGCCTCATCCTGGGTAAGCACAGGATCTTTGTCTGGCTTCCTTGATGGGTCTTCAAATCTGGTACATTATACTTCCTGCATTGGTTGTTCTGTCATATTGCTCACTGTTGATGGCATCTTGGGCTTCACAGGAAACTCTTCTGTGGCTGTGTGTCACATCATATCGTTAGGCTATGTCTCTGCATCCATATTCTCCATCAGCAATGGGTAAGTTCCTTTGTGTCTTCTCATCCACCCTTTCATTAACACTCCTCTCTGTTGCCTCCATAAAATCTCCTTCAACTTCAAGTTTCTCTTTTTCTCTCTCTATCCTCCCTTTCCTTTCTCTCACTGCTCTGCACCTGTCTCCAATGTTCCAGGTCCACAACATCATGTTGTCAAAAATGGCAAAATGCCTTCATATCTGCTGTAGAGTTGCTCTAGGTAATTAATACCTAAAAGCCTGCGTGCACTGGTCCTTTTCTCTGATGGGGTCTAGCACAGTCATTTGGGACAGCTGGAT
Organism: Chroogomphus rutilus; assembly: GCA_003314275.1. NCBI lineage: Eukaryota > Fungi > Basidiomycota > Agaricomycetes > Boletales > Gomphidiaceae > Chroogomphus > Chroogomphus rutilus. Next base: position 11,614 of record QLPI01002175.1, on the reverse strand, counting down.
TATACTCTGTGACAAGGCTATGTATGAAGGAAAGTAGAATATAAGTGAAGATGGCATGATGTGACAGGGATGTGACCTGTGATCAGACTAATAGACTGGGATATGACAGAGATGTGATGCAAATGTGTTATGCTGACTAAGACTTGGACCTTGGCTTTGGACTTGAATACAATAGTCTAGATGTTTCTAGACTAGTCTTGACTTGGACTTGGAGACTTGACTTAGGACTTTAACTTGAGAACTTGTTATTACAGAGGTGAGCCAGAGGCCTTTATATACAAAAACCAAGCAATGATGTGAAACAATGAGAGAGGTTGGCTATGTCAGTTGAATGACAAAGTATGAGAACAAAGTATACAAAAGAGGAAACTATGGAGAAAATCTGGAGAAAAGGTACAGCATTGAGGCTGCATGAATAGGGGCTAGGGGCTATGATAGGTGAAGACTAACCAAAAAGGTAAGGATGATGAGTAACAACAAGAAAAGACTAACAGAATAAGAAACAGGTCTGAGTCAAGCCAAGAAAAGGGAAAACATATAAAAGAAACAATAAGGAAGTCTACCAATAAATGTCTAACAACCTTGTCCACTACTCCTGAGGGGCCTTAGGATGAGTCAGGGGACTGATTTATCTCAGAGTATTTCTAGGTCACAGGCAACATATCTTTTGCAATTTCTCCAGTATCTAATCCAAGGATAGGGGTCTGGGAGTAGGAGGACTAATGTGTATGTGGTCATGCACTCTCATCTTGTGTTTAAGAGTGAGGCAAATGGGATTGGCAGGGTAATCAGGATGGGATGGTGCCCTGAACTCTGCCTTGTATTCCACTCTACTCCTATCATGATATGCTGGTCTAGATGTCATTCCAAGAAATATGTATTGTTCTCAGCTTTCTGGAAATTAGACTGCCATCCTCTATTGCATATGACTGATTGTAGATTGGATGGGATCTGCTTCTGAGTGAGAAATGTACTTGAGGAGGTATGCAAAAATAATGATGTGTTAATGGTTCTGCCTGGATATGTGTGTCCTGGGTGTTGTAGCATTGCAAGGGAATGAGCTCTGAAGAAGACATGATGACAAATTGGGAGTCTGAAGATTGGAGTGCTGAATAGAATGGTTGGCTGTGCGATGTGGTGGCAGTGAAGGTGATATGGGATGAGCACCGTCAGAGTCTAATTTGTAACATGGTTAAGATCCTCTGCTTTACTGTCACTGGGCCCTGGTGAGGTGCCATCACCAATTGCACAGTAAGTCCCCCTCTGTTAGCTGGTATTATTTGTTTACTGACTGTCTCATTTGTTTCTTCACTTCCTCTGGTATTCCATCCATTCTTGGTTTGCTGTTCTTTCAGGTGGTCAGAGGTTTTGGCACTTGCCACCAGTATGTGGCTGGTCAGAGGTGTTGGTACTTTCCCCTGTTACTGTGGGGTAATTACACGGTTGTGATGTTCCTTGTGGGGTATAAGGTTGAATTGGGAATATAATTTTTTATTTTATTTTATTTTTTTGTTTGATCTATGTGAAAATAGAAATTAAGTAACAGATATAGTCAACAAGATGTAGCTTGGACTTAAAAGATAATGAGACTTTTAATATCTTGGAACAAGTTGCACTATAGATTACTTGATTCTGAGAGTGAGACAGAAAATGGGAAAATGGGATAGAAAATTTGTGATTATTATTATTCTGATACATGTTTTTATTAAATAGTAAATCCCTCTACGCACGTCCCTTCCCAGAGACGCGTTAACATTGACGCGCCAATAACCACGCGCATGTGACTGGAGAGTAGTACCCATGTGACTCAATACACGTGTGACATGTATTCTGGGTACGCGGTGGATATAATGATTGAGTGAGAGAGAAGTGGGAATTGTTTCTGAATCCACAACACTGGCTATCCAGACAACCCGTTAGTACACTTTCCCAGAGGATGTGACCAAGAGTGACGTTGTCCTATCTGCTTGATTTATTGTCATGGTTCCTCGAAGAGGTTACAGGAGAGGAGCGAACACCCAAAGCTCTCACCCAGTGTATTTTGATGCTTAAATTTGTGGCTATCAACACGAGCTCCGTTGTATGTCTCGTCTCCATACCACTCGTTATCCCAAATTTTCACGACAGAGTTCCATTTGAGCCCTATTTGAACTCGCCTCTCGTCCCGAATGCATAAAAACCATCCGCAAGTTGTAGTGGTTGAATTGGGTTGGACAAGTGGCTATGAGAAAACTAGGCGGCTTTCTGAAAGACCCACAGCGGATGAAGGGTATTGCCGACTGTGAGTATGGAGATGACGCTCCCAGCCCGTCACGTTTTGACCTGATTTTGGGAGACCATTATTGACTAGACGTGCACTCAAAGAGTCTGCGTTTGCGGATAGGACATGCATTCCAAAAGGAGTTTTCTTGTTGTGGGGTTCACGCCACACCATCTCGATAATGTTCAGATGCCACCACTTTCAATAGTTTACCATCTAGTGACATGCGGGAGGAGGAAGGTGAAGGGGAAAAAAATCAAATAGTAGCTACCAGCAATGAATTTCTAGCCTTCGCATGTATGGCGCGCAATTAACACTGCAATAGATTCCATTCTTTTAAGCAGTCACTGACCTGTCAAATCCCTTGCCCATTTTTCGCTGTCAACGAGCTTAAAGAAATGTTGGCACACCTTGTGCTGAGTTACGACAGTAAGATGAGCGACATGCCAGGAACTGGTCAATCCTAATCTGATATCGATAATCTTGTCCCATCGGTGGCGGGACCCTGAGAGGCAAGTATCGTATAGACGCGCAACACATCCGGACCCGATCCGGTAAACGAATCTAATATCTAGAAAAAATCGCTTAATCAATGGCGGGGCCCTGATCGGCAAATTACGTTCACAAGCCGTCAACCCTTTCCGATCCGATCTGGTCATTCAAATCTGATACTGATAACCCGCCAACCAGTTTCATATCGGTAATCTTGCTTTATCAGTGGCTCGACCGTGATCACCAGGTATAATATGAACATTATCGATAATCATACTCAATCTGTGGCGCGACCCTGAATGCCATGTACGATACAGACATCGTCTGTAATCATACTCAATCAGAGACCCTGATCGCTATACTCCATATCGAACTGGTCGGTAATCATACTCACTCCGTGGCACGACCCTGATCGCCAGGTATCATTTCGAACTAGTCGGTAATCATAGTCAATGCGTGGCCCGACCCTGATCGCCAGGTACCTGATAGAAATCATCGGTAATCATATTTGACCCTGATCGCCAGGTACAACAGAGAATGAACCACTAATCACACTCAATCGGAGATAGGACCCTGATCACCAGGTACAATATAGAAACCATAGGTAATCATACTCAACCAGTGATGCGGGATGATCAGGTACTATATAGACACCGAGGGGAATCATACTAAATCGGTCATAAGACCCTGATCACCAGGGACCAAATATACCCCAATCATAGTCAATCGGTGATGAGACCGTGGTCGCCAAGCAATATAGAAGCCGCCAAAAGTCATAATCTGATACCGGTAATCCTGCCAATCGGTGGCGCGTGCCTAAGTACAACGTAATAGAAGCTGTGGGCCATGACTAACAGTGATTGTGATCGATCACTGGCGCGACCCTGATCGCCAAGTGATATGTGCTTCACGTGAGGTGGGTCGGATCAATGGTGAGGTCCTAACTCGATCCGGGTAATTTGACTTGATATAGGTCAAACCCTGGTTGCCACGTGATAAATAAAGAGGCTTAACTGAGACCGACTCTGAGTCCTGGTCTATCATAATCAGCTATGCGCTCAAGGGTTTTGATCGATGCTGGGAACTTAACGAAACTATCTGCCCAAGCTCGTTGTTCACACATCTCAGCGCAGGAGGGAAAATATCGAGCAATGCTAGACCCAGTTGCCACTGACAAGTCTCGACTCGATATCTCGGATCGTGTGAACGTGGTGTGTTGAAGGAATGTGGGTGCCTCATTGGTTTGTGAGATAGAGTGAGACTCTTAATCCTGTGATTGATTAAGCAGTCAAGTTGAAAATGAAAGTGTTTTGACTGTTGCACTTAAATAATATCCAAGGAAATTACAGAGTGAAAATAATTCGAACACATGGTTTTTAGGACTTGGAAAGCTTGTAAATTTATGACTAACTCTTTACATATAGAAACTGTTCAGGAGTGAGGGGATGACTAAAACATGGTAAAATATTTAACAGAAGGGGATAAGAGATTCATCCTACCCCGAGCGCTCCGAGCCGCTGTTTACTAACAACATATATACTTCCCAGTGTCGTTTTCTCAGCTGTAAAGCTTGTTTGGGAAGGTGAAATCGGACAAGAACGGTAGTAAAAGGTCAAAGTCATGTGATAACCTGGCCGTCATCTTCCGCAACGACAACGCCCGAGCAATATATGACCTATGTGGCTTGTTGTATCCTCCATATGGCTGCCTCCCACCTGTTGCAGCAGTCAGGTGCATAATCTCGCCAATTATACAGCTCCATATTGTCCTCACACCATCTGAGCCTATCGGCATTGGTGAGGACTATATCTAACCTTTGCACACAGCGCTCAAGATGACGATTGACGTTCTCCGGACGAACGAGCCATCTTCCACGCAGGTTGCATCCCTCTGGATAGGGACAAAAGACGCGATACAATTTTGCCATTGCTTTTTTTGCAGGCGAGGTTATTATCTTTCCCTTGGCCAACTTCAGTGTACCGGACTCGAGTTGCCGTAACTCTTCCATGGCGTGGTTGGTAAACCAGTGCCTAGGAGCATGGCATGACTTGTTGACCTTCACTCTGCAAGTCCAATCGTGGGTTTGATAGGTGCATTGTCCGTTTTTTGACATATAAATGTCGGATATATTAGTGACTGGGATGGGTGTCACGGCCACGGGGATCGCTGACGGTATCATGCGTTCGATGTCCTGGGGCCATCCTTGGGCATATGTGGTATCTCTGGTGCCGCCCATCTGCACCAGAACATTTGTCACAACGGGTGGCACCAATGTCTTGCTGCCACCGTCGTGACTGTAAATGTTTTGTTGGGTGGGATGAAAACCATACGATCTGTCAGAATTTTTAGTCAAATTTTCTTGATAAATACTGGAATTATTCACTGGTTCACACCCCTGTCTCTTCCAATGAGTGATACATCGGTCATGAATTGATTTTGCCGCATGTATACTTGCTGTCCGGACAGATCACTGTATGCTTGTTGTGCCATGTCCATCCTGGTAAGAAACAATTCAGTAATCTTCCCTTTCAATATTTTTATGGCTTACACTGGGAGGTCCCCAAATCCCAGAAAGTCTTGATCACCCACGTAGCTCGAGTCAACATTTCGCGCAATTGGTTCCTCCTGGGAATGAACCATGGAGCCATTGCGGAGGTTGTGATCAAGGAAATGTACGGGATTGCTCCATGTCGTGATGGGACCCGCAGGGATCAATTCATTGTTATGCATGTACTCCAAGCTGCTGTTTTGCTCAGGGATGCTAGTAATGATGACGTCAGAACCCCTGCAGTTCCACATGCACTGTACGAATATAACAGCTTACGGAGAGTGGGTCCCGAAATTGCAAAACAAAGTCTCATGCGAGCCAGAAACGTTCGTTGCATAATGGCCAGCAACTTGGACGTCACCTGAACAGAGATCATGAGAAACACATTAACATACTCCATTTTCACGTACGCGATAATCCTTGGCTAAACTCTCGGTCGGACATTAACGAATTACGATTCTGGCCAAGTGCATGCTGATTTGGTGTTGATGGAGTCCGTATTGTACTGGTGGAAAGTTCAAAGAAATATGCTCCATCCTGCAAGTGTGGATCTGTGTGTGAAACTGTCCGAGAGTCGAAAGATTGGGATGGTCGGCGGCTGTTATAGCCTCGGTCAGAGACCGAAGTAGAAAACAGTTCGTCGGGTGTTCTGTTGCACCGAACAACAATCAGGTAAACATCTGTTTCATCCCCCGATTCGAGAGACGCACTCGTATGTTGTAAAAGTGGTAAATACTTGACCCATTGTCATTGTATACTGCTTTGGGCTATTATGTAACAGCCCTTATTGTTCTATGTTTTTGGCTATCCATTGATTGCTGTATAGTATATAAGTAGTACACTTGTAGTATCTGCGCTTCTTCAGCTCTTATGCTGAACTCACATGTCGCAGGTATAGTAGTTAATACACTAGCTCTTATGCTGAACTCACATGTTGCAGGCTTACTCTGCCAATAGAGTTGCCTTTACAATAGGTTATGGGCCCCGCCTGAATGCTCACCCAGCTTGAACGCTGGATACATAGCCTACCCGACACCTTGTTCAGTCCATGCTCACCTCCATCCCATGCTGTGTCCAACACCTTACAGGTCTTTCACTTCAGTCGAGAAGTTTGACAGGACCAAACTGGGAGGACTGGCTCCACCAGCACATGGATGGCACACGGTGAGGAACACCGAGTTTTGATCGCTCGTAAACGGCGCAGGCGCAGTACTTGCACTCGCCGCATTCACCTCTGTTCCTTCATCACCCACTCTCCAAGCTCTCCTCTGGGCAACCTATTCGGAGAGCGCGCAACTCTACGTTGCAAACATTGCCCATCGGTTCGACACCACCGGGCTTTCACCAACGGGTTCGCCACCTCAAACGCGTATTTGACGGGTTTCCAAACGCATCAAATCGCTGCGACTGCCAGAGGCATTGGCTCCCTTAGGCTACACCGGCCTGACAACCGCCGTCCTTGATACTGCGCCGCACGCTGCACGAGCAAGGGCCAAGACTCCCTTGTGTCCACACGCACCTCCGTGAAAGTTTTTTGTCAACAGCTGGCCGGTCTCCAAGGACGAGCTGCTCAAGCGCAATTCGTGCAAAATTCCGCATTCCCGGCCTGCCTGCTGCTCTCTGTCGCAGCACACCCCCGCCCTCTGTGTGTATCGCTGCTGCGTCGTACCACACCCTGGTCCACTATCACCATCGTTCACGCCTACTGCGTCCTCGTCGCACATCCTGCCCACACGGCATCCGACACCACCAGCAAACGTTTCGTCGCCGACATGGGGTAGTGGCGTGTCACGCCAAATGTCCGCACAGCGAGAAGCACACACACCCGGAGGATGCCCTGCGTACACGTCGCCAGCGCACACCTGAGCACCCAACCTCACTCGCCATCCTCCACGGCGAAAATCACCGGCATATCAAATCGCACTCCGCGTCGCTCGTCCATATCAAACCGCTCTCCTTGATAACGCGCCGCACACTGCGCGAAAAAGGACAAGGGCTGAGATCCCCTTGTGTCCGCATCCACCTCCACGCAGGTCCCTGTCAACGGCTTGCCCATTCCCGAGGACAAGCTGCTCAAGTGCAGCTATCTCAACGCATTACGCAGATTCTGTGTTCCCGGCCACCCGCACTCGCTCAAGTGACAGCGCGTGCATGGCATTTTTCAGTGCGACCTTGGCGGGCACCCTCATCGCTATCTTTGAGCCACTGTTATCACTGCACACGTGAGACTGAATGTCTTCATCTTGACTCTCCCCGGGCTCCCTCAGCTACATCCCAATGATGTCTTGTCAATGCTCAATGACTATTTCTTTGATCCCGTGCCGGTTTTTCCTCACTCAGACATCTGCCCAGATCTTGCCCGCTCACCGTCTTCTTGCTGCTCACCATCACTGTCATGGCGTTGCATGGTCACACTCGGCCGACGATCAGAATACACGCGCACACACAAGACGCAACCCAAGACACGCACAATACCGGTATACAAGCCTTTACCCAACCGCAGCCACGCTCAACCGCAGCCACACTCAATCGCAGCCAGGCTCAACCACAGTTGTACATGCAACAACGGCCACCCGCCATCATCGGGAATACGCCTAGGTTGCCAAATACAACCGGTGACAGACCACTTGTCACCTTGCCATAACGTGCAAGGGCGACTACATGGAGCTCACCACAAGCCGCAAGGCTGGCCATATGCCAGCTTGCCGTCATGTGACACCTGATACTGACTCGCCATGTCAAACGCGAGGTCAGCTACACGGTTGCTCACAACCACCTGTGACACAGGCCGAAATCGATTTGCTCAGACATGCAAGATCGACAACACGGCGGCTCACAGCACGACGCTAGCCACACGCCAGCTCGCCTTCTACGTGACACAGACTGCTCGTTGACTCGCCATGACACGCGGGGGAGACTACGCAGGAGTTCACAGGTGCAAGGCTGCTCACATAGCAGCTTGCCATTATTAGTGACACAGGCCGAACATTGACTTGCTCAGACACGCAAGGTCAATCACACGGCAGCTCACAGTGCAATGCTGCTCACCTAGCAGCTTGCCGTCATTAGTGACACAGACCGGACACTGGCTCGCTATGACATGCGAGGCTGGTCATACCGCCGCTCACTAACACACACGACATCATCACACTGAATTGCCATATACATGCGACACTGGTCACACACCAAACTCGCTACGACGCACAATGTCAGCTGCATGTCAACATGCAAGGCTGTAGCTTAGATGTACTGATTCCTCAATTGTGGGGGAGATTTATGAAACACTTGAGTTGCTAGGGCTCTTTCAGTTCATCCTACACACCAGCCCATCATCACAGGCATGACATTGGCCACATGCCAATTTGCCACCACACAGGACATCGGCCACATGCCGATTTGCCCCCACACGCAATGTCGGCCACATGCCGACTAGCTACTACAGGCGCGAGCTCGATTCACACATCAACTCGCCACTGCTCGCTACCACACGCGAAGTATACCGACACCATGAAACACAGCCCCGATGGCTACTTCACGCACGACGAGGTGCTTCTCCGCCTGTCACAACACAACTCGTGCTCCCCGTGCCCTGCGCTCAACACGGCTGAGAACCATGGATATCTGCCCTGCAACATGTGTTCCCTCTCCATGTAGGACATTATCTCCGCCATCCGTGTGTGCTATAATGTCTTGTAGGTCCTCGCGATCCTCTTTGCCGTCAGCTCTTTCATTATCCTCCGCCTGGGGAGCATCGACCAGGATTGGCTCTGTACTTGCATCGTTCGGGTGCCGTCACCAGCCTTGTCTCACCGTTCTTGTTGGACATCCTTGCACCGCTCATTCGCTGCACTGCTCTCACCATGTGTCGTCGCGCCGTTCGCGCACCATCCACTCACATGACGTCTGCGCATCGTCCATTCGCACCATTTATGCACCATCCACTCGCACGACGTTCGCGCACCACTCGTGTATCGTTCAGTCGTCGCACCGTTCTCTCCATGCTCACTCGTCACATCATTCGCATGCCATACGCACCTCGTTGCATCGCGTTCACACACGCGTCCACGCACCGTTCATTTGCGCTCCTTGCGCACCGCTCATACGTGTGGTTCGCGCACCGCCCACACCTCTGACTCCTGTGGCTCCACCGCATGCAACCCCGGCCATTGCTGCCTCTCGCAAACGCGTCCCCTTCATCGATGAGCGCAGCCTCTACCTACCTCATGCACAGCATCCGTTTGCGCTGCCCTGTCTGAAGCCGTTTGCGCTTGCAGCCGCTTACGTTCACAGCCGTTCACTCTTGCAGCCGTTCGCGCTTGCAGCCATTTGAGCTTGCAGCCGTTTACGCTCGCAACCATTCGCGCTCGCAGTCTTTCACACTCAGAGCGAAGCACTGCCAGCAAACACGCATGCCGATGACCGTCATGGCGATAAGCCGTCCTTTTCACTCTTGCACATGGGACTCTGCACTAAAGCCCAGCTCATGTTCCTTTCCACCTGCACCCACTCGTGCTTGCACCTCCACTCAACTGCAGGACAACTATCATCCCTGTTCCCATGCACACACGTACACGGCATCATGATGACCTTTTTTGAACTCAGCCTCTATGGTTTTTCTGAATTCATTGATGGCTCAAGTATGGGGGAGTGTTGTAAAAGTGGTAAATACTTGACCCATTGTCATTGTATACTGCTTTGGGCTATTATGTAACAGCCCTTATTGTTCTATGTTTTTGGCTATCCATTGATTGCCGTATAGTATATAAGTAGTACACTTGTAGTATCTGTGCTTCTTCAGCTCTTATGCTGAACTCACATGTCGCAGGTATAGTAGTTAATACACTAGCTCTTATGCTGAACTCACATGTCGCAGGCTTACTCTGCCAATAGAGTTGCCTTTACAATATCGTATGCCATTCCCTCCACGCAATATTCGTATGTGTTGGTGCTAATATGATTGCAGATCAGCAAGAGATAGAGGGGCTCGGTTGACGACTCACTTGTCGTTGGATGTCTCTGGAAACATTGCGTCGCAAGAAATAGAAACAAGGTGATATGTGAAGTGCAGGAGAAAAGTACTGGGTAGAAAGGAGTCAAGAGCAGAGAGTGCGAGTGACTTGGCATTCCGGGTGAGCTGTCTTGGTAGTTAAATACTATACCAGAGTCTTTCAAAAATAGAGTGGCAGACCACCCTGACAAATAGTGACATCTCGAGAGATGCAGTGGATTGATCCTCGTGTCAGCCATCGCATCGTGTTCATTTCACTCGGGGTGGGTAGTGCCCTGTGACACCCACAGGGAAATTACGTAGATAATTGCAGCTGATGCATTCCCATCAAAATTGGCACCCATAACACTCAAGACGACTCTTTTCTCACCTCATGTGACAAAATTCACACAGTGAATTACCTTTGTCGATCTAACACGTGTAAAACTGGCCGGATCGATGGCACAAAGTGCCAATCACCGCTCCTCTGGCCTGGATTAGATGAACCCAAGGCAACCAATTACTCGTTTTGGTCATTTCCAATACCTTGAATCTGTGTGTCTGTCCATTCGTCCAGCTGTGTGAAATGGAAATACTTGTTGGACTCATGTTGGACCCAAGTGCGACCGGAACTAAGGAACGTAGTATTTACTGCGGGCTGCGATATTCCATTGTGAGAAAGACGCCTCAACCAGTCGCATGCTGCTCTCCATATTGGTATTTTCATATGCCTTTGAATTAATTTACTTGAGCCTCCTCCATGAGTGCCGATTTGCTCAAGAGTAAGTTGGCGTACCATGGTCGTACCAAAAATAATATTCAGCCCATTCTTTCAAGGATAGGGATAATCGCTGTGGATCCACATCCGGATGGCTGTCTTCTCATGGGTGACATGTAATCATCAATGAATGCAGTTGACAACTCAACTCGCCCGTCATGAACCCCCGACAAGAAGCTGAACACGTGGAACACAGCGCATTAGATAACTCAGTCCAAGGAATCATGTGATCTTCATTGCATAGCACTCAAACAGATGATTCTGAGGCTGAATGGAAGCTAATAATAGGAACAATAAAGAAAAAATGTACCCTTGCAGGCCGTCGTTCGGCTTGCTATTTAGCATAAGGAATCTACTGCTTGCTTACTCAGAGGTATATCCACTCTGTTCCAAATCAACACAAAGGGCGCAGTCGGGTCATCCAAAAATGTGTTGGCGATGTGTGTTTTATGTAATGTACCTAACCCCAACGAACGATGGAGGAATTTGTTGGGAATATTGCGAGTTCGCACCACAACATTCCATGTGACGTGTCTGCATTACATAAGT